>APFE030191864.1:8777-19796 GCA_000404065.3 Pinus taeda
TGAATCAAATTTATTCTAACTAATTAGTGATAGCAAGATAACAAATTAATTAATTCCATTTCAATAATTCTTAATCCCATAACAATAGTTTTCACATTTAATTTATTTAGTTTGAAATTGAAATGGATTTTTTAATAATAATTATTAACGGTTATACAAATGAAATTTAGTCAAAATAATTAAATATTACAAATTTATTATTTAACTTATTAGTAAACTTCCCCTACCCTTGATCTAGTCAAATTTAGTTGTAATCTGGTCAATTGTAGCCGTTTCCTATGATCCAAATTAGTTGCTTCTTTCTAGTCGTTTGAATGAGGAGTCTCTATTTAATATTTTGCCATGATCTGGTTCTTCATCTTGTCTTGACGATGAACCACACTTGTTGGTTCGAAAAGCATTGACATATGAATAATGATGTGATTATCTCCAAAATCTGTTCTAATAAACTCAAATCTAATCAACTTTCATAAATCTACAATTTTGTCCAAATTAATAGTAGTCAGTGTGCCCTAACTAGTCCACAAAGTCAACGGTCAACCCTTCCAATCAGCCTGGTCAAGTTAGAAATAAATGTGGCCTCAAGTGTTAGTCAAAGTCAGCGCAAAACAGTCTTGAATACTCTATCAAAAGAGAGAAATTTTGCAATCAATCATTGTGGTCAAACCTGCGATCAACCATGAAGTGTGCCAATCAAACAGCCTAGATCGCCTCAATTTTTGTGCCAACCAATTTAGCCTCAAGAAATCGGAATTTTCCCAGTAAAAGCATGTCAAATGATGAAGTCAAACTTGGTCAAATGAGAGAGAAACTTCTGCGGTCAAAGTCTGCAATTTTTCCAGTGATCAACCCAAGTCAAACAACTCCAAACTCCTCGTTTTTTGTGCCAAAAGATGCAGCCTAGTGAGACAAAGATACACCAGAAAAATCGAACCAAAATGATGCCAAATAACCCTTGGTCAACATTGGTCAAAGTGCAAATTAGCTGAGATTTTTAGCCACCTAAAATTCATCCTCCTTGCCCACACTTGTGAAAAAGAGTTGCCTCAGACCTATACGAACCAATTAGATTGAGAGAGAGAAGATGAGATGATGTGATATGATGTCCAAATGAGTTTGAGGTCACTTGTATTTATATGCGTTCGACGAGGGGCAATTTGTCCTTAGGCCAACCTTGATAATTTGTGTACCTGTGGCCTTAACTTCAAAAATGCAT
This sequence comes from Pinus taeda, assembly GCA_000404065.3. Lineage (NCBI taxonomy): Eukaryota > Viridiplantae > Streptophyta > Pinopsida > Pinales > Pinaceae > Pinus > Pinus taeda. The sequence goes on from APFE030191864.1 coordinate 9,994, forward strand.
TTTTCCTTATCCAAATTTAGTTCTTCAAAGGTCAATTTTGGTCCTCTTGGAAAGAGGAATCTAGTCCAATGATTGGAATTTGTCACTGAGTTGCCAAATTAACAAAAACCACTATAAAAATAGTAGTGGAATTGGACTTGGGAGAAGGCACCCTAGATGATTTTGAGATTGAGGCGGGTGATCTATCATTTAGAAAAACTTTGGATTACATGCACATCCCCTTCAAAGGTGGGAAGTGTGAAAACTATGCTCACCTGAAAAATAATAGCCCTGATAAGGAGAAGAATGAAAACCTAGAGGATACACAGTTAATGCTTAGCCATATTGGATATTAATGGAATTGTTTAAGGTCATTTGAGTGTGATAAACAAAACAAGAACTAGAAGATGGAGGATCAAACTAAGGAAAAAACTATGAAAACAAGAAAAGAGGAGGCATCATCAAAGATATTGAAATGGATTCTTGAGGGTCTAAAATTTTGGCTCAAAAGCATTAAAAGGGAACACATACAAATTCTTAAAAGCGACCCCAATGAGCTTATATTGGGTTTCGATGAGAACATGGCCCAAGGTCAACGGGGTGGCAAGAAAAAATGGAGTAGAGCTAGTTTTTCTCAAGAGACCTTGTGGACACCAAATGTTCCAAAAGGTGAAGAGGTATAAGCAGGACAAAATTAGAAAGTTTCCATTATTATTCCCACTAAGGAAATCCCGAAGAAGATGAATAAAATAGTTATAAGGGTAAGACAACAGGAGATTTCAGAGAGAAAGAGAGAGAGAGAGAGAAGATTTGGAGGCTAGCCCAAATCCTTGTTAGTGGTACAAAGAAAAGGGGGGTTCCCCCAAGGTCTCCTAGAAAAGCTATCATTGGAGCTCTAGTCTAAAATGTATGAGTTATTTTAGAGGTTGCATTGGGGGAGGTGATTTGGAAATGGATAAACACAAAACCAATGAAAAGTGGTTCGAGTAGGAAATTGGATGCTCGAGTAGCAAAGGAGAGAGACCATATAAGATGCATTTGTGTAGATAGAGATCAATAGATGAGGCCCTTAGAACAAGATATCCCTCACATAAAAAGGGAAAAATATTGTGCTTATCCATTAATATAAGGGGTTCTTAGGGGTTCACTAAAAATAGATTTCATTTAAGAACTTAACTTGAAAGTAGAACCCAAAGGTGTTGATTGTAAAGGAAAATTGATACAAGGAGATGTTTTAGTTTCTCTTTAAGAGATTTTCCCAAGGAGAGATTTGTGGAAATTAATACAAAGGGGAGGTCAATAGGTTTAGTTGTAGGGTGGTGTACTACTAGTAATCTTAAGAAGTATTAAACATTGGATTAAACCATTTTGTGCACTTTACAAATTTAGGGCTTGTGTAAAGCTATAAATTTTGTGAATTATTATGGTCACTAAAAAAACAAAAAAAGAGTAATGGATGAAGATATGTGTAGATAACAAAGAGGAGATTTGAACCTAACTTTAAATAAGGGAGATTTGGGGTGAAATGATCCCTTAGCAAGTTTTTATACATCCATGATTGAGGGGACCGTGATTGAGGGAAATGGACTAGTGGATGTTAAACTTGCTATGCGAGAGCCCACTTGGAGTAATGGAAGGAGATAAGATGCTATTTTGCAAAAGAGATTAGATAGGTTCTTAGTTTTAGAAAGCATGTTCACATAGTTTGAAAGCTACAGATTTTGGGCAAGGGTAGGCAGTGTAACTTCAAAGCATAAAGTCCATTATGCTTTGAATTCAAAATGAGATGGTGAAGCCCCCTTGCCCTTTCAAATTTAATGCACATGGGTTATAAGATGAGGGATATACAGAAATGCTCATAAGAGAATGGAAGAGCTATGACCCAAATCATAGGGAGATTACCATGAATGAATTGTAATGCCAACCTAATGAACAAAAAAATTAATAAAGTAGATATGGAAGGAAAGAAGAAAACCATAGATTGGAAATAATTGAAGCCAATGTAATATTTGTTAGATCATTTGGTGAGGGGGAAAGTCATCTAACCTCCAAAAAGGAAGTTAGAAGCTCTAGAAAATGAAAGAGTGAATTCACTAGCTATTATCCTAAAACAAGACCTTTTAAAAGCTTATGGCATAGTAAATTGAACCTACCTAAAATTCACATTGGGTTTAATGTTTTGGGTATACGCTTGTCAACCCATGATGTCATGTATTTCTTTGATCAATGGGGTCTCCACACTTTTATAAATTTTCTAGGTAAGACATCCCTGTCCTTGCCTCCTCTTCTTTCTAATGGTCGTCAAGGGACAAGATGATTAAGAGTTCCCAGGAGGAAGGAGATTTGAGAGACGAAAAATGCAAGAGATTCCAACAACACACACCCTTTACTCAAGGGGTGCTATATACTTTTTTTTCATGCCATGGAGATGCAAAAAACCTTCAACATAGCCACTCTAGCATGTTATCACATTAGGGAAAACATGATTCAAATGATACAAGGTTGGCTACCTTATCAACTCAAATAGTTAAATACCCATGTGAAGTATATTCCAATGGAAGGCTAACATCAACTTGGTCAAACATTGGATGTGGTTGCATGAGAAATAGAGAAGAAAAATTATTTCTGGAGTATATTTGTGATCGACAAGAAAGAAGAAGGCTCATGTTCCTTTGGTGAAACCACATAGCATAGTAAAGAGAATTTTATGACATATGGAGTGTGGTAGCTTCAAAGGGGTTATTTGTAGGCATCATGAAGGAAAAATACATTGCACAAGAAAGCATAGATCCCTAGATAAAAACTCCATAAAAGAAATCCATTGAGGGTAATTTGCTAGAGGCGATTGATGGAGGCCTACCCTAATATACAAGATCACCTTGCCTAGTTGATACACGATGGGAAAAATGTAAGAGTAGGATCAATCATTGGGTTGGTTGCTTAAAACAATTTCTCAAAATCTGCAACATTATCTAAATTCAAGGGATATTTATGACCTTTCATATGTGTTTAAGTTGGCACAAAAACCATTATGGAGAACACATTGGAAGATAACAAAGCAATGTGATGAATGGAAGGCATATATAGTGCAATTAGTGTAAGATGCAATCATATTATGGGAGCAATGTGACTCCAAGATTTGGTATCTAAACAAATTCGGTATAATATATAAGGTTTCTTTGGAAGAAAGTGTGTCTAACTAATGGATAAATGGAAATGGAACCTAATATGGACATAGAAAGGCACACAATTTTGCTATGGTGAATTCTACATAGCATAGTTTTGACATAAGCCAATATACAAAAGAGGACTTCACAAAGTCTCAAGATATGTCATTGCCTACACAAGGCAAATAGACCATCTCCCATCTCTTCTTCCTTGTCCATTTGCATAGTAGATCTAGGGTGTTATTGGGAAGATCAATAGAGGGCAAGATTGAAGGGAAGGACAATAGGGCAATCCATCAAGAATGCTTTTCAAAATTGCATGGATAAATAGGAAGTTAGAAAAACTTGTCATTCCTTTCTCATGTTCATATGTTACACGGTATGATGGGTAAGGGATCACGCTCAAACCCAAGCTAAGGTTTTTTTTCTCCAAATATGTATCTTTGAAATACAAGCACCATACAAACCCTACAATCAAGTGGTGAAACAAAAGAAAACTAGGAATAGTTTAGAATTGGATGTAGATAAGGATAAACCATATGGTTTTTTTATATGGAGCTTCTCAAGCAAAAGCTGATGAGGCATGAAGGAGAGGGATCTTACATATCTCTAAGTCCATTTTGATGACCTTAGATTCAAGAGGAGTTACAAACATACAGAATTTTGGCAATTCCAAGTTTGTAGTTTATGGCTGTAGGGATTTATCCTAGTAGTGAATTTGAACCTATGTCACTATCAAAATAATGCTTATGCTAAAATATAATTATCTGTATACCATACACATCATGTTCAAAAAGATCCCAATCAAGACACTAACATATTATTAAAATAAAAATATAACCAAAACAAAATAAAAATATAACCAAACAAATGCCATAATAATGTAACAAAAATGTTGAGTCATTAGTAAATCTCAAAGGAAAGGGCGCAGAGACTACCTTAGTCAGGAAGCGAAGCTCCACATCGTATAGGTATTCCAAGATTTCTTGTTTTTCCGTTTCTAGATATCACAAATACTTTAGTAATAGAATTCTCATACTTTTTTAGTTTGTCTTTGACATAACTCTAAACATTACAGAAGTATAAACATTATAGACTTCTGTAAGTATGAACATGAGTTAGTTATTAAGCTCTTAGCCTCCATATATGATTCAGGAACGTCCTCAAAGTTTAAACCAATTTTAAATAAACTCCTCAATCTGATATTTATAAATGTATATATTTATTTATTTTTAAATCATAAATTCGTAAACAGAGATGTTATTTTAATAACTACTCTACGTGATCATTATATTCCATTGGAAAATTGTACAATATTACAATCAGTGAAGTTCAATAACAACTATTATCAACTAATATAATAAATTAATTTTACTAAAATGTTATTTATTTATTAAATTTACTGAAATGTTTACTAAAGATTTTAAAGGATTAATCCTCATTACATATTCAGAGAGGAAAAGACTGCAAAGAAAAATGAAAAAATATCTGTTGTATAAAAGGTAAAACCTCAACTTAGAACAGACAGTCACAAATTTCATGGCTACCTCTTACAAAGGAGCTCAAGTTAAAGATGATTTGGATCATTACATATTCACAGAGGAAAAAACTGGAAAGAAAAATGAAAAAAAAAAAAATCTGTTGTGCAAAAAGGTAAAACCTCAACTTAGAACAGACAGTTACAAATTCCATGGCTACCTCTTACAAAGGAGTTCAAGTTATAGATGATTTACAATATAATGGAAAGTAAATAAGTCTTCATATAACAGAAAGTAAACAGTCTTCGTATGAAGTCTTGCAACAAGCACTCGGAAAAGCAGTAGACGCATGATCCATCTAAAACTATCACTACCTGGTAGATTCCTAAACAACATAAGCCTACATATTTCCCTTTTGCCCATTCAATTGAGGTTTTACACGGAAACGACGGCTGTGACTCTGCATGGGAGGAATACGTTTCAGAGTGAGGGTGGATTCCTTCAGAATATTGTAATGGGCGAGGGTTTGCTGACCCTTCAGCTGCCTGCCTGCAAAAGTAAGCCCTTGTTGATCAGGGGGGATTCCATTGTTGTCCTGAATCTTAGCCTTAACTTTATCAATAGTGTCAGAGCTCTCAACCTCAACTGTCATTGTGTTGCCCACCAAGGGTTTAACAAATATTTGCATACGAGCACCAAGGCGAGGAAGAGCATGCGTACACATTGGCCAGTGAATGTCACTATGCAGACTTGAGACAACCTGGAGGGTCGATTCTTTCTGAATATTGTAATCGGCCATGGTTCGCTCAGGATCCAGCTGCTTGCCTTCAAATATCAGCCTCTGCTGTTTAGAGGGAATTCCTTCCTTGTCCTGAATCTTAGACTTCACATTCTCAATCCTATCAGAGCTCTTAACCACTAGTGTGATTGTCTTGCCTGTGAGGGTTTTGACGAAGATCTGCATGCCAACTATGAGAACGTAGAGAGTCGATTCATTTTGGATGTTGTAGTCGGCTAGAGTGCGTCCGTCCTTCAACCCCTTGCCAGCAAAAACGAGACGCTGCCGGTTGGGAGGGATACCATATTTTTCCTCGATGTTGGCCTTCACATTGTCAATGGTATCAGAGCTCTCCAGCTCAAGGGTGATGGTCTTTACAGGGTTTGCAAGGCTTGCAGGGTGTATCTTTACAATAATCTGCATACTGAATTTTAAATAATGATACCACAGCACCTGCACAATTACAGAGATCATTCAGAAACCCTGAAAAATAATAACCCTCACTATGCAAAACAAAACCCCAGGCTACATCTTATGGATTCAGAACCCTATAAAGCACAAAACAAAACCTTAGGCTACATCTTATGGATTCAGAACCCTATAAAGCACAAACTGGCAAGGAACTCCATTAAACGCAGAAACTTCAATTGCACGAGTCAATAGCTACTTAATTATACGAGTCGATATAAGGAATCAACACTCCGTCAAGTTGCAGTCAAGGATTGTGAAAGTTGCAGTCAAGTTCGTCATCATAACAGCAAGCGAGGGTAAATTTGTAGTTTCATCCAAGAGAAATGATCAGAGGATTAATGAAATATATTCAATAAAGTTGTCTGGTCACTTAAACTGAAATAACCAATGAGTTCGAAAAAGGCAAATTTCATACTTAGATAAGCGTCAGGATATACAGATAATTCAAGACTGAGGAACGTTAGAAAATTCATTCTTTCAAACCAAAAAGAGACCTGTCGATGGTAAATGTGTCTGGAATATGCAAAGGTCAAAATATGTGGGAGCAATTGAAGAAAAGCTGGTGCAATTTGCATGCAGGAAGAAAATCTGGACAAAACTGGTGAAGTTTCCCCTCAGAAAGAATATTTGAACAAAATTTAGTTGTTTCGTTATTGAAACAAACAAGATATGCACTGAATCTTAAATTTCTAACAGAGATAATCAGAAAAACGGTATGAAATGGAAGACTGGCAATCTCTATCAGTTGAAAGCCTGCAGCATGGAGAAGTAAATGGTGAAGTTTTGCTAGGTTTGGAGTTTAGTATTCTCTTCTGTGTGAACTTGAATTCAAGTACTCTAAGTTCATCACCGCTATCAAGGAATGATGCAGGTAGAAACACTACGGTTTCATTCCTCCGCGCTATCGCAGCATTTGGTATGTTCCTGATTGTTTATGCACTTGGATATCTCAAACTCTTCCGACACAGGAAACCTAATGACTGTGGAGGAACTTCTAGCTACTGTATTTTGCTGGCTCATGACGCACCTGCTGCATTTTTAGCAGTCTATTGTATGCTAATATCTCCGCTGGAGTTTGCCAGGCAAAAAAAACCCCTTTAGAGAATGCAGTGATGGAATTCGGCATTGCTTATTTCTAAGTCGACTCAATGCATTAAATAGTCTTTTTCCCTGGTGATTTTGTCTTCAAATCATGTCATCTGGCCACATTCTTTGTTATGGCATCCTGCCACCACTGTGTCGGTTATGTTGGTTTAACTGTTATATCCCTCCTCTTTCTGGCTGAAATTACTGATGCCTGGGACTCTTGGCAGAATTGCCGGGATAGAATCCTCATGGCTTGAGCTGATTTACAAAGGAGGCCCCCATTCTTATCTATCACCTAGCCTGGTTCTACATTGATGGAAAAGCTGATGATGCAATCCTAAGGTGGTTGGCATAATGTTGGATTGCCATAGTGGTTATGGCAATACTTGGAAGTATGGCATGGGTTCTTAATCTGTGGATTGAGTTATTCAGATACAATGCTCGAACATGTTCAGATAAGTGTATCAAGACAATGTGAAAGTAACATCAAGCTAGACAGTATCACATTGTGACCATTCTATCATCTTCCCACCTATGAAGGATGTTTACATTGAGAGGCATAGTGGTTATGCAATACTTGGAAGTATGGCATGGATTTTTAATCTATGGATTGAGTTATTCAGTTACAATGTACGAACATGTTCAGATGAGCGTATCAAAACAATGTGAAAGTAACATCAGGCTAGATAGTCCTGCATTGTGGCCATTCTATCATCTTCCCGTCTATGAAGGATCTTTACATTGAGGGGCATCTGCCATGTTCTATTTGAATTTTGTTGGCACATCTGGACGGAATAAGCGATCTGTGGGCACCATGGTGGTTTCCTTTCCAAGGATCTCTGTTCTTATTTTATAAGTACTTTACTGTATTGTAATAATTCTTACCTCCACTAAGACCAAAAAAAAGGTCTAGGAGATCCGTGAATAATGAAAAAAGTTTTAACAGTGCAAATTGATGCTATGAAATTGCAAATAATGGCTGTCTCTTTATATGGCATGTTCCTTTCTTATTTGGGTTTTCCAATCAAGTGATATTTCAGTCGTTATTTTCATTCATTGTGATAGAGAAGGCTGCTGACAATTTCTTATTCTAGTGTATCTCCGTACCTCTTTTGAATTTGAGGTTTTATTATAGGATTTAATGAGAATTGCTGGAATGGGGAATATATTCCCACAAGCCAAACTAATGTAAAGTTGATGCAATATGGTGTCCTAGTTAGCCTTTTTTATTGACAAAAGAGAGGACTCGATGGAAAGGTAGATTTTGGTGAATGACAATAATGTTGGTAGGCAAGGTTTGAGGCATTTTCTCCACAAAAATTATTTCAAGACATCAACAAGACTTTCCATAGCTAAAATCTGATAACAAAGGAAAGTTATCTTGGGCATCATAATAAGATCAACATTGTTTGAACAAAAAAAGGTGAATGTCGTTGAGTTATGTTTGACTACATCATTGAAAGTCATTCTATTTTCTGTGTGCATCAGATAGAAACTATCCAATTAATGTGAATACATGGTGCTTAACATTTTTGGTCAAGGATTAAAAATTCTGGTTATAGGGGCTTGGGCATCCTTTAAGTAGTATGCAGAACAATTGTAGAATTGTCAAGAGGTGCAAGAACAACACCACTTAGGTTCAACAATGATGTAGTTGGTAAAAAGTCTCTCTCAAGGAGGAACTTAGAATAGGAGATTTACATATAGTGGATAAAAATCTGATAGAAAAAACTAAAGCGAAAGAAAAGGGATTAATCGTCTCTCAATAGGAGACTCACCTCCAGTGGCCCCAAACCCTTTTTCTAGTTGTCACTTGAATGAAACCATGGTCAAGGTCTTCTATACAATGGACATTCAAATCCTCTCAGAGAAAGAAGTGAAAGGCATGGCCTTGAGATGACAAAGGAATCAAGATATAGCCAAGTAGAAGAAGCAATACCACCTCAAACAACGGGTATTAAGCAAAAGGAGAAGATTTTTACTTCTTGATGAACAACCATATCTTAATTACAATAGATAGGTTTAGAAGGAAGATACTTCATACAGATGCAAAGAAATCAAAGATATTAACGACAATTCTTGTCAAATAAAGCACATATAATAATGGATTTGTAGTGGACTTATTATCACCCACACTGAGCTTTGAGCAAGCAATGCAAGAACATAAGGCATGTCACCTCCTAAGATCCTCTCATTTCGAGTTGGTCTGTGCCAACTAAAGAGGGACATCCATAGCTACTGCATCTAATCTACAGATTAAGTTTGAAAAAGTAAATCTGATCTACAAGCAGCCAACTTTTATTATAAGTAAATCAACACAAGTTTAGGATCGATCTAGGAATCTAGTCCCCACCATTTGCATCATGGGGTCAAATGAAAACTAGAGAAGTATCTGATTAATAATGGAGAAATACAGTGAGGCATTTGCTTCAAATGAATCTCACAATATCTGCAAGGACCCTTCCTTGGGATGCAATTCTAAGTTAGGGCTTCACTAAACATATGACAGATGTGACAACCCATCTCAAATTATGGGTAGCATAGAAATATTAGCATGCATACGATGCATGCATATGATAGCTACATATGCATGCATACGCAATAGTATACATACTAACCTATTATAAAAAAAAATGCCAAGGACAAACGAATTAATTATTGAAAATTCTATAGTGAATACCTAACTCAAAATATATATGTTGAATACATTCAGTAAGGTACTTAATGCATGTACCACCATCATAATATATATAATTATACAACATAAAGGATAAAGGCAATGTGCTATACAAATGGAAATACAAATAATTATAATATATATTAATTATTATACAAATTAAAAAT
>APFE030191864.1:20259-81115 GCA_000404065.3 Pinus taeda
ATTATAATATATAGTTATTAATATGCAAACAAAGTGGGAAATGACAATATATATATATATATACTATACAAGCTAAAAGGATTTATAACATATGGTATACAATAAAAAATACGTTGATGTGAACAAATCACCAAGATATTAGCAAATAATGGATTATAATAGCTCAAGCTAGTAAGTTTAAAAATATCCCTTGAATATGTGTAAATACCTCTACATACTTGGTTGTCGCTGCTAAAGCCAGGTCTATGAATATTAGAGGTGGGGGGGCAGTGACCGCTTGAGAACACCTTGAAAGGCCATTCACAGCTGTGTCAAGGGCGGGGGGGGAGAGGGAGAAAAATGCAGAATCTTGACCACGGGAGCATGAAAGGGAGAATTTCCTAGTGAAAACAAAAGGGAAAGAAATAAAGAGCCACAAGGAAAGGAGAATTTTGAGGGTGGAATTAACTGAGAAATCGAGATTTGAGTATTGTTCTTGGGGTTTCGGGCACAGGAGCCAAAATTCTTCAATTCCAAAGTCTTCTAGATCTGGGAATCAGATAGGTTGATCCCAAATAGGTAGGGTGGATTCGGTCAGCTTGGTAGTAGGAGCAGATTCAGAGCAAAGTCAACCCGAGATCAACTTCAAACAGGATATCCAGGTATGTATCTGCAATTAAATCGGTAATTCTACATTTAATTTGATTGTCTAGTTGTTTATGAAAATTTAGGCATTACAACATAATTGTATTTCATAACAGTATTTTAATATTCACCAATCTATGAGACAATAATGACTTTTTATTAAATGCACAAATAGTATAATGAGGTACTCAAACAACCATTGGTTCTTCAAGCAATCATTGTAAATTAGGGCGAATTTGATCAATAAACAACATGTCTATTATGTAGCACAAAGATCCACAAATCCCCATTAGGGCTAACAATGCCAACTAGTTTTTATGCCTACAAATTGACACTATCCAAGGTTTTGTTACTCAATGGTTGGTCACACCAACTATCCTAACTTTAGGTCAACCGAGACTGCAGAGATTTGTTGTTGGACCTAATGCACTACTTCCTTACCTTTATGATGTCCTTCACTGCCTTAGATTCAATCAATTGCACCTTCTAAATCCTAAGTGAAGCCCCTTTAGGCCACGCTCAGCCCTGACTCAGCCTTATGTTGTTAGAAGAGACAAAAGCTAGCCTTCTACTACCTCACTCTCCTTTGTTGCCATAGGTAGCTCAATCCGTTGCCCACGTCTAGACTTCGCTGCCCCTGCGAGATACGTTGCAGCCCTATTGTTGCCCAAGAGTTGCGACAATACCATTTTTAACTCTTGTACAAGGTCTCTCATCCCCTTTAGCTTCCTCATGGGACTTCTCCCCCTTTGAATTGCTAGGCTCATTGCTTCGTGTTAGTTTGGTATGTTCTTCATTGTCAATGTATGGCATCACCTCAATATAGTGGACCTTTCCCTTGCCCAAGCATTTGTGACCTGGTTCCCATGGTTCCTTGCAAGTGAAGTAGAGTTTGTTCCTTCTCAACTTGTTCTGAGTCTTGTCATCCAGCCTGTCCTTACCATCCCACTCTCTTTGAAACGACTTCTTATCTCTGTTCTTCTGAGGGATGAGTGGATTGGATGGAAATTTAGCTTTAGGTATTGCATCTTCCATATCTCACATCTTGGTGATGGAATCTTGTAAAGCGGTGGATTTGAATGCCTTGAGCCAACCATGTAGGGGTTCAGCTAACCCTTCTGTGAAGAGCATGATCAACCTCTGCTCAGACATGTCTATCACCATAACAACTACCCGCTAGAATTATAAAATGTTGGTGTTCCAGTCTACCTGAGTTGTGCTAGCTCCCTAAAGTGTATCTCTGGATCATTCTTGTCAAACTGATCTATCAATCTTTGTGTGAAGTACATGTAAGAAGTGATGTTGGAATGTCCCACGGTGATTAATAATCTGTGGTACCACCATTCATGAGCTTCTCCTTCCAAATGCAGGCTGGCAAATTTGATGGCTTTTGCTTCCAACATTGGGTAAGTGTCCAACTTTTGTACCCGACCTTATTGAGTACTTGGATGACCCATCGAAAGAGGGGATGAATAGTTTCCCAACTTTGCAAAGTTGGTCATAGTTCTGTTGCGTGCCCCTATTATGATCTTAATGTTACTGAACTCTCTAAAGGCCATGGCTACTCGAACATCCACGCATGCCCCCCAAAATATTTTGAAAAATCTCCATTATGTTCTATAGGTCCTTGACTCACTACTCCCTAACCATCTAGAAATTGGGGTAATATAGGTCTAGGGATCCTCCTACTGGTTGCCCCCATGTGATTTTGCGCAGAGATGTTAAAAGGACCAGGACTATGGTTGTTGTTTCCTTCTACCAGACTCTTGTTACCTCATTATTACCTGCATTATTTAAATTTGCCAAACTCTGAGTAAAAAATTGGGCCATTTGTTGTTACCCTTGTGCCATTAGTTGAACCACTTGTCGTTGCCCTTGTGCCATTAGTTGAGCCACCTATTGTTGCCCTTGTGCCATCTGTTGTTGCCCTCTTACTAGCTCCCCTGAGATGTTAAAGGGGTTAACTTCTGGCAACTATTCTTCTCTATCCGCCATGACTTAATTGTTGGTACCTTCTAACTATAATGTTTTCCCCAGCCTACGGAAGCATCCAAAAATCATATGCCCACAAGCTAGTAGGATGCACAGCTCTAATACCACTGTAATGACCCTTCTTTGGGACTACCCTTGGGATGCAATTCTGAGTTAGGGCTTCACTAAACATATGACAAAATTGTATTTCATAACTATGAGTTAGTAATGACTTTTTATTCAATGCACAAATAGGATAATGAGGTACTCAAACAGCCATTGATTCCTCAAGCAACCACTGTAAATTAGGGTTAATCTGACCAGTAAACAGCATGTTTATTATGCAGCACAAAGATCCACAAATCCCCGGTAGGGCTAACAATACCAACTAGTTTTTATGCTTACAAATTGACACTGTCCAAGGCTTTGTTACTTAGCGGTTAGTCACACAACCTATCTAAACTTAGGTCAACCAAGACAGCTCAGGTTTGTTGTTGGACACGACGCACTGCTTTCGTACCTCTGTAATGTCCTTCGCTTCCTCAAATTTTGTTACCACACCTTCTAAATCCTAAGTGAGGCCCCTTTAGGCCACCTGTGTTCAAAAAATGTAAAGTGGCAGCAATTATAACTTATTTTCTTCAACCTTCATACTTGCTTGTGAAACTTAGTTATCTTCTTTATGTTCTTTAGTTAGATCTTTTCATCAAACAACATCAAGAAACAACAATAAAAGAGGACACAGATATAAGCTCTCATCCAGGGAAAAACCCCTCCAAGGGGAAAACCCGAAAACTCTTCTCTTCTTAGAATCTGCTTCAAATGAGAAACAGTGACCCAATCCCTAGACCAATTCCTTCTCCCAGTACCAAGTCAGCCCTTTCCTCAAGACCTTCCCTTAAACTGCTTCTTCATTGCAACTTCGTCCTTCCAGCAACTACCCAGCTACTTGACCCAGCAACTTCGTCCTCCTAGCAACCTTCATCCCAACAACTATTGCAGAAACCCTAATCTATCTTCCCTTAGAGACCTTTCTGGAGCAAAAAAGCTCTCCCCAAGGTCAACAAGGTCAAGAGAAGGATTTTGCTATATCCAACAACTTGTTCCTGCAATTTTGCTCCCCGACAACACTTCGCCCCCTAGCAATTTGAACCTACAACTTTGGCCTCTTTTTGGCTACAGAAACCCTAGATTTTGTGTAAGTGTGAGAAAGATAGAGCCCAGAAACAAAGAATTTCGTCCTCCCAACTTCTCCTAGACTTTCGCTCTCCTTTTCCCAGGTACAGATTGAACTCTTTCCTTGATTGACCAAACTTGTGAGTGAGGTTGTCCAAATGAGGTCGAGTTACTTCCTTTTATAGCCTTCTCAAGGGGTCAAATTCCCTCCTTTAGGCCAACTTGAGGATCCTCGAGCCGACTTGTACTCTTGGAGATTCCAGGATTTTCTAGACTCAAAAGTATTTCTTTTTACTATTACAAATTGCCCAAAAGGGTCTTATAAACATGATGTTGACTCCTTTGACTCGACAATAAATCCTAAGACCTAACAAACCCTAGAAGCATGAAGAACATGCTTTTACCTAGAAGACCATCAATAATGAGCATGAAACCCTTGCTTTGATAATAATAATTTTTCTTTTATTTTTCTTGTTTGTTACATAGAATACATATTGAAATGAGTACAACAATTATGAAGATCGAAACAAGTTACATTTCTCAAACACTCCCTCTTAACTAGGGAGGTATTCATAATTGTACAACCAGTACAACATCACATCTCAAACTAAAGACTTTTCAAGAAGAGTTGGATTGATAAGCCATACTGTAAGCACCATTATCATGACCAGCGTTATCCCTGAGGCCTAGCCAAACAAACTCTTCTTTAATTCAAGAGCATTATGTTGAGAGGCTTTATGTGTGATACCACACTACCTCTCTCAGGTACATACCCCATTTGGATGTCCATAAGGTATGTCCTTTTAGGACTATTCTAATCTTGGATCTCCTTACTTGAGTCCTCAAAGAACATCGGTCCTCTTCGACCACTCTTCTCTTGGATTCCTGTCCTATCCTTAAAGAGTGTCAATCCTCGAGACTACTACCTCTCTTGGATTCAAATCCTCGAGGAGTATCGATTCCCTTTCCTTTCTTGGATGGTCTATCCTCAAGGAAACCACTGATGTTTATCCAATCCTCCGTCATTCTCTCTTCATTACTTGAAGAGAAGAATGCACATGTGATATCAACTATCACTCCCTCTCAAACCGAGAGGATATCCCTATTCTCCCTTAATCTTGAGAATAAAACCTTGCTCCTTATTCACAGAGACTCCCTTTGCTCCCTCTCAAACCAAAGGAGATCCCTTCCTTCCAATAACGGAAGACAACACCACAAGCCTTATAGCTACATGGCTCCCTGCATCTCTACTTCTTTTCAAGGTATTGTGGAACCATCTCCACTCTTTGTTCTTGTGATAGGATCCAGGTCCTCTTTCTCGCTCATCACTTTCCATTTTTGATATAAAGGCATTGTATTGAGCAGTCCCAAACTTTTATCTAATCACGGCTTCCTCATGAAAGTGATCTTCCTTGACACTCAAGTTATCTTCTCGCACTACTACCTTCCAAAATGAACATGTCTTGACTTCATAGTTGCCAGGTGCCAAATATTGAGCTTCCCTCAATCCTTTTCATCCATACAGTTGACTTTGTCTCAACTGTCATCATGCATTCCTGCACCATTCTACCAGGTAGCAAAATAATATGTTAACCAGATAAAACCAAAAATGAAATAGACTTGCCTCACCATGGTGACCTTCTTGTATCATCAACATCTTCAACTACCATTTCCACTTGAACTTTCCTTCTTGCATTAGAGTGCCCAAGGATCGAACTTGATTATCAAGTTACAACTTTTTCTTCCAGAGATTATGCCAAATGTTAAACTTATCATATACATATTCTTAGAGAAAGTACTAATTTCTTTATACATAGTAAGTCAAGTCTTATTCCAACATCATAAACACTTGAGCATAATTCTCATAACCAGCTTTCTTTAACCAGATTCTTATATATATGAACCTTTATCCAAAGTTAAACATACATTCCTATGCTTTCATCTAATTATCTAGTTATTCATATAAAAAGTTTTCATCCTAACCTATTGCAACCTTTCATCCCTTTTTACCAGCATGTTTCCACATTACATAGAATACATACTATTCTTGTCATGATGCTTTTCAATGGTCCTTCACAGATCATGATGATCCATTAAGCAAGATGACTATCTCTAACATAATTTGGATGAACATTATGCAAAATGGTCTAACATCGTATCCTAGATGATCTCTACTAAGCAACAAAAAAAATTCTAAACATGCTACTATCATATGCTTCTATCCTATGATGCTTATGCAAAACATATCATCTAAAGAGAAATCAATATTCATATAGAACCTGGAAGTTAGTGAACCTTATTTAGTAGTAAAGACCCTTCACTTCTTCCTTCTTTGGTTTCTTCTCAGGTTCTCCTACTGCTTTGGCTACATGAGCTTTCACTTCTATCCTTTCTCTGATTGTTTTGTTGATTCGGGCAATCCCTTTTGTAATATCCAAACTCTTGACACTTGAAGCATTGCACCTTGGACATAACTTTCTTCTTGGACTTGCCACACTTTCCCTTCTTCATCTTCTTGACTCGGACTAAAAAGGCTTGATTTTGCTCATCAGATCCAATTTCATCCTTGATCTTGATCCTTGATTTTTCTAGTATGCATTGCGCCCACAACTCATCAAAGGGAGTTGAATCTTTCTTGGAGTAGATACTTGTTGCAAAGTTGCTCCATTCTGGTGGAAATGCATTTAGAACACATATGGTTACCTCTGAATCAGTGATTAGTTCCGGAGTCCTTGTAAATGGTCTCTTAATTGAGAGACGCTCATGAGGAAGGATGCCATATCCTCATCCTTTGATTTCTTCATTCTATATAGCTTGTTCCCCAAAGACATCTTTTGACCCATTGTACTTACAGAGTACAAATTCACTAGCTTGTCGTACATGGCATTGGAAGTCTTCAAATTTGCTACAAAAGGAACATGAGAATCCTTGATTGATTCCACCATGATCCTTTGAGCTCTTACTTCGCCCTTCTAGTGCCTTGCTAGTCTTGTATCTTGTCTTTTCCAAGTTCAGTAATTTCTCTGGTAACATATCCCATTACATCTTGCTCGGTGAGTATCAAGTCAGTCCTCTTTTTCCATGCTAGATAAATTACTGCCCCAATGATCTTGTTACTCTCCTTTCGGAAAGAAGTTACATGACTTGAAGATTCAGCCATAGTATAGTAATTACTTGAATAGTATTTCCAACCTACTCTGATGTATTCAAGACCTTCAGAGAGTTCTTGATGATGCCCTTAAAGATGTTCCCTAGGATTCCTCCACGAACATCTTCCAAGATTGATGCCTTCCAAGTAGACCTCCTTTTGCGAGATCAACACCCTTCTTGTGAGATTGATGTAGTTCTTGATCTTCTTAAATGTAGAAACCCTAGATCAAAAGGTCAACAAGCCTTTAACCAGATCCCTTCAAGAGAAAATCTTCTTCTTTTAGGCTTTGAGAGCTTCCTATCCCTTGATCAACAATTCTTTCTAGTGTCCTTCTAGCTGCCTTGCTCACCTTAGCTCTAATACCATGTTAGAAAAATGTAAAGTGGCAGCAATTATAACTTATTTTCTTCAACCTTGATACTTGCTTGTGAAACTTAGTTATCTTCTCTATGTTCTTTAGTTAGATCTTTTCATCAAACAATATCAAAAAACAACAACAATAAAAGAGGACACAGATTTAGGCTTTCAACCAGGGGAAAACCCAAAAACTCTTCTCTTCTAAGGATCTGCTTCGAATGAGATACAGTGACCCAATCCCTAGACCAAGTCCTCCTCCCAATACCAGGTCAACTCTTTTCTCAAGACCTTCCCTTAAATTGCTTCTTTGTTGCAACTTCGTCCGGCCAGCAACTGCCCAGCTACTTGACCTAGCAACTTTGTCCTCCCAACAAACTTTGTCCCAGCAATTGATGCAGAAACCCTAACCTATCTTCCTTTAGAGACCTTCCTAGAGCAAAACAGCTCTCCCCAAGGTCAAGAGGGGGATTTCACTCTATCCAACAACTTGTTCTTGCAATTCTTCTCTCTAGCAACAACTTCGCTCCCCAGCAATTCGGACCTACAACTTTCACCTCTTTCTGGCTGCAAAAACCCTTGCTTTTTCGTACGTGAGAGAGAGATAGAGCCCAAAAACAACGAATTTCGTGCTCCCAGCTTCTCCTAGACTTCTTCTTTCCTTTTCCCAACTTCCCAGCTACAAATTGAACTCTTTCCTTGATAGATCGAACTTGTGAGTGGTTGTGTCCAAATGAAGTCAAGTTGCTTCCTTTTATAGCCTTCTCAAGGGGTTGAATTCCCTCCTTTAGGTCGACTTGAGGATCCTAAGGACGACTTGTACTCTTGGAGATTCCAATACTTTCTATACTTGAAAATAATTCTTTTTTACAATTACAAATTGCCCGAAAGGGTCTTATAAACATGATGTTGACTCCTTTGACCCATGACAATAAATCCTAAGACCTAACAAACCCTAGAAGCACGAAGAACATTCTTTTACCTAGAAGATCATCAACAATGAGCACAAAATCCATGCTTTTATAATAATAATTTTTCTTTTCTTTTTCTTGTTTGTTACATAGGATACATATCGAAATGAGTACAACAATTATGAAGACCGAAACTAGTTACATTTATCAACAACCTGCAGCCCTAACTTGGCGTTATGTTGTTACAAGAAACATAAACCAGCGTTTTGCTGCCATAAGTAGCTCAATTCGTTGCCCACATCCAGCCTTTGTTGCTCTTGTGAGATGAGTTCCAACCCCACAGCGGCCCCAAACAAGTTGATGCTCAGTCCACTCCTTTTTTTCCAGCCCCTCGTTGTCCCTGAGAAATGATTCCCAACCTTTTGTTGCCTTAGAGAGGTAGCTTCCAATCTTCGCTACCCTAGAAGTGTGATTTACCAGACCTTTGCTGCCACAGATAAATAAGTCCAACCCTTCACTACCTAAGAAGATTGTAACTCGACCAAAATTCGGTCTTGTAGCAAGACAAAGTGGAGAGATTGGCTAAGGTGGAATCTTTCACCACCGAAACCAATCAGTGAAAAGGGTTCTTAAAACCCTCCAAGAACCTCAGCCCAAAATCAAAAAGAATAACAATCCATGATGATCATAATGAATCTCCTCTCTCCTTTTTATACATTCTCTTTGGGGCTTTTCCCTCCTAATTTCAACTTTGAGTGACTAGCAAGCTTCCCTCCTTTTGCCCCAAATTTAATTATTATTATCTAATGTTACCTAAATAACATTAAATAATGATTTCACCCTTTTTAAATGGCTATAGCCTACGAGGTTGAAAAGGCTACTACGTCCTCCCTTGAGCAATTAATTTGAAGAAGACGTTACAAGATCAAAGCATCCTTACCATCATGTCAATGCTAGGGCTAAGAGAAACCCTACAGTAATGTAAAGAGTCTCCTACAAGCTCGTCCAATCACTTGAAACCAAACCAAGAATAGAAACTCTTAACACTGAAGCTTTGAGGTTTGTAACATAGCTTTGGTTCACAAGTATTCTACCATTCTCAGGGAAAAAACACCCACAAAAACATACAAAATAAATAAATCTGGTTAAGTGGAAGGACAAGCATAATCAACACACAAAGAAGGGAGAAAATGAAGACCAGTTGTCTTTTTCCAGTGACATCAAAGTCCAAAAGTGATTACAAGTGGAAAGAGATTTTAAAAACTCTCAAGATCCAACACCATTACAGTCCTCCATTAAATAGATACTTTGTATTCTTCAAGGTTGCACCCTCAAGCTGCCAATTCTGAGAATACACATGCTGTTGAAACAGATATATCACCATCCCAATGGTTGTGCCCTCATTGTTTGCTAACAATAGACCAGCCAACAATTGATACTTAGCATATGACTGGGGCTAAAGGTGGATTGAAGTGCATCTACTTTGCTGTGCTAAAAGAATAAAAAATTTCCCATTGAACATGCACTCATTTGGGATTTATGTCATTCCTTGTGTGCCTAAACTTAAGTGGACCGTGACCACAGACACTGCTCCAAAACAAATAGTAAAACTCCATTAGAGGGACTGCACTCAACATGCTTGCATGTGATAAACTACAACCTTTGTACTAATTCACTCTATCCAACACATGTTTACTTTATTACATCCATAGATATAAACTAGAGTTAGGGGTGTGTGTTGTAAGGGAACTCTCAAAGTAAAATGGACATAAAATATATAAATAAAAAATTAAATAACAATGATATGCAAATAATGTTCTTAGCCTTTCATTGTAACATTCCACTTAATGACCCTTTAATGGATATACATTACATAACATCAAGTAGGTTATTGTAATCATAATTCAATCATCTATTTTATTCTTACTCTAATATAATAGTATACATCATATGCCAATAATGTTCTTAACCTTTCATTGTAACCTTCCACTTAATGACCCTTTAATGGATATACATTACATAACATCAAGTAGGTTATTGTAATCATCATTCAATCATCTATTTTATTCTTACTCTATTATAATAGTGTACATTCTATATGGATTTCAGTTGTCTATCCTTATATTGGATATTTTTTAGTGAATGAACATTGTTCATTTTATTGGTATTTCATTAGTATTAAAATCAAGTTTAATTTTAATATTTAGCCACACTTTTTACTAGACCTTTGGTCAAATTTTCTTGTCTAATATCAACAGAGGATTGAAAAAACATAGAAAGTAGACTGCACACAGTTCAAGTGTTTGTAGTGGTTGCCATGATTAAGGTTCTACAAAATGCCAAGTCAATCAATTATGCAACTAACTGCATAGTAGTACAAAAACACAAATACAAGATCTTGCACTCTTTTATTATTAGAAGGTTGCATTCAGAATAAGCACTTGGAACATCTATGAAATGAGTTTAAAACATCTCAAAAATGAGTGAATTATAGTGAAGGCCAGTTTGTGTACAAGCGATGTGAAACTGAGAAGGAGAGTATTAGCATGGAACAAAATCCCATCATCAAGATATGCCATTATAGGAAGATGCTTTGCAATTTCCAATAAGAAATGCCAATACAAAAGCATAAAGTTATTAATAATTCCTCAAGGAAAAGAATATGCAATCGAGAACATCAACCTGTCCCTGTTACTTTTCCTCGGCATTCCTTCTACTGCAGTACAAAATCCACAAACTTATAAACTTCTAATCATTGCCAATTAGTGTTGTTTGAGTCCATGGAAGAAATCCCATGTTTCTGAAACAAAATAGATCTCAGATCTATAGTGCCATCATGTTAGATATAAAAGAAATATATACATATCCTCTAATTTTTAATACAAAATGAAGAATGAAATTATAAACATATGCATTAAAGTGAAAATTTGGGCATTGCTTTTCTACAACAATTGAAAATTGTATTATAAATAAACAAATACTCTTAGAAGGCTACTTAAATCAAAATGGGGACTAAACTACATAATTAAACATTGAATGATCTTGACAAGAAACAAAAGAATGCTTTCTATAGATATAGGAATAAAATAGATAGAGAGATTATGTAACATGTCATGGATTCTGCACTTGGGTATGTCTCTCAACAGAGTAACCCAAGTGATGGAGGAATAATTCCCGTAAGGCAGAGTAAAAAAATCTTCAAATCGCATGGTAGCCTTTCCAATTTTGTGATGTCACTCCAATTATGTCAAAAGAATCATATGTATTCTTCATCCTGGGTTGTAAATTAGGATCTGCTTCTACGCATGCAAGAGAAATATGGAATACAACATGTACTTCCTTCTTGGCATATACTTCTTGCAAGAGTGATGGATTCACAATTTCTAGTAGTGGGTGTTCCTCTTTGAATTCCTTTCTAACCCAAGTGACCAAATCCATGTCAAAGGATGCAATTTGGAATGTTGGAGATCGACCTATCAGCATTTCCAAAAGGACAATTCCAAATGAATGAACATCCCATTTTTGTGTTGGCCTTTGGCCAGCAACAGAGGCTTCTAGAGCATGCTAATTACTCACAAATGAATGTGAACCTCCACCATTAGTTGCCCATTCTACAACCAATATTATAACTCCTAGGAATTTGCTTCCATGAGAAGTAACTGAGGTTTTACCTGATGGAAGGACTTCATCTTGACGCTAGCAAATCCATAAACCCAAGCAATGCATCATTGGTCTAGGTAAATTCTTATAGATAGAAAATCCATAAGGGACCCACATTTAGAAGTGAATCAAAGAGACTCGTAAATACAACTATCCCATAAACTATGACCTCAAGAACTATGACCTTGGGAACTATGATTCCCTTGGAATTGTGACCTTCGAAGCTTTGACCTTGACTTGTGGAACTATGACCTTGGGAACTTTGACCTTGACTTGTGGAACCATGACCTTGGGAACTTTGAACTCAACCTTGGGAGCTATGAACTCGTTGTTCAAATCTATGGCCTTAGGAACTATGACCTCAGGAACAGTGACATCGGCCTCTAGAATACTAGCCTCAAGAACTATAACCCTGAGGAACTATGATCGTTGGCCTCCAAAACACTAGCGTCAGGAACTATGACATCGGCCTCTAGAACATTGGCTATAGAAACTCTGACATTGGCCTCCAAAACACTAGCCTTAGGACCTGTGAACTTGGCCTCTAGAACATTGGCTATAGGAACTCTGACATTGGCCTCCAAAACACTAGCCTCAGGAACTGTGACATTGGTCTCTAGAACATTGGCTATAGGAACTCTGACATTGGCCTCCAAAATACTAGCCTCAAGAACTCTAACCACAGGAATTGTGACATTGGCTTCGAGAACATTGGCTGAAGTAATTGTGACCTTAGGAATTGTGACCTCTAGAACTATGACCTTAAGAAATTTGAATTTTGACCTCAACGTCGAGAACTCTGACCTTCGGAATTGTGACCTTAGGAACTATGACATTAGCCTCCAAAGAACTAACCCTAGGAACTGTGACCTTTGGAAATATGGCATCATCCTCTAGAACACTAGCCAAAGAATCTATGACCTCGCCCTTGAGAATTGTCACCTCGAGAACTCAAGGATTGTGATGGAACTCAAGGACTATGATGTTAAGAACTATGACTTCAATAATTATGACCTCAAGCACTATCACCTTGAGAACTATGACCTCAACCTCGAGGACTATGACCTTGGGAACTATGACATTGGGAATTGTGGCCTTGACCTCAAGAACTATGACACTAGCAACTATGACTAGCCTCAAAAATTGCGACCTCAACCTCGAGAACTGTGACCAACCTCAGGTACTATAACCTTAGCCTCGAGAACTATCACTAGCCTCAGGAACTATGATGTTGGGAATTGTGACCTCAAACTTGGGAATTATGACCTCAACATCGAGATCTGTGACCTTGGGAACTTTGGCACTGTGACATCAAGAATTGTAACCTCGGCCAAAGGAATTGTGACTTCATCCTTTGAAACTATGGTCTTGGGAACTTGTTGAGACTTCGAAAATCGCTGCCACAACATTGGGGATAACCACCTAGTCCAGACCTTAAAACAACTCCTTTTCCATTTGGGATAGTGGCTCCAACTGGTTCAATTAGGTCCAGATACCTTCTCCCAACCGCTATCAGCGTTAAATATATCTATAATTGCTAATAGTTAGGGCCATCAGATCAATTCTTCGAGCTGATCAGGAAAGAAGAATTATTCTTAAGTTGTTTTTGTGGAACAACCAAACCAATCTAAAGTTTTGCCTCAAAAGAGGACTTCTAGAAATGTAGAATTAATCTAAATGCAAACTAATTCTAAAATGCAAGAAAAATGAACTAAATCCTAATCCTATCTCAATTTGGTAGATATAAATCTAATCCAACTGAGAGCAAAATATTTAAATGATTTGGGATTTGAATATGTTTGGCTTATAATGAATATAAAGCTAGCGAAATAGTTCAATTAACTGACATTATGAATACCAAAACATATTCTATTCAAAGACCTCTTAATTGAAATAATCAACCGATAACATTTAGGAAGTAGTTCACAAAATGATATTGATTGTTAAATCAATAATTTGAATAATTAAACATGAATATGAGGAAATAGTTCACAGCATGTCATTATTTTTTAAATCGATTTAAAAGACAGATTTCTGAGTAAATAGTTACTCATAAATCAGAATTCAACACATAAGAGTAGAGATAAATAATAACATATGATTGAGACAAATTACTCATACCGACAATAGTGCACAAATATGAATAAAATGACACATTCTTTCCATTTTAAAATGAAACTAGTATTTAAAACAATAGTATTAAAAATACCAATTTATTAAATGCATTTCTCTAACAGTCTTTTACAATGCTTGAACTTCTGCCTTTAAAACTAGAGCTATAATAGTACGAACTTTGCCCATCAAAACATAATTCAGAGTGCAAAAGAAAAATACTCAATAATCCTTCAGATCTGAGTTTTCTCCTTTAACCTACAACTCTAAATCCTTTACACAATAGTGCCTTCAAGAATTTGTGAATTGCAGAGAAGAGTAGAAATATCATGTAATAAGCAATCTGAAAAGATAACTTCACTATTTATTTATGAACAAAACAAAGGCACAAAGATAGAAATACCAGATGCACGTTGCTCAGCTCATAAAAGAAATAGCAACAATTTAGTCTTTCTCACAAAGATGATTCCTTAGAGATAAGGACCCTAACTCCTTGGCTGAGGCCAAGAAGATAGTGATGTTTGTTGAACAAAATCTAAATGTTGCACAAATTGACATGTTCAATTATCCTAAGGTCAAAATCAAGTCTAAGCCAAAGTCAAAATCCTATCCTGAAGAACTCATAGAAGCTTTTGCTCAAAAGATAGGAAAATTCACTAATGAAGTCACTCAAGGCCAAAAGACTCTCATGAATAGAATGATGGTGTTAGAAAAGAAGCAAGAGTCTAGGTCGAGTTTTCCTCCTAGGAATCAATTTAAGGACAAATCCTTCCCTAAGAAGCGCACAAAAGGTGATCGTACGATGCAGCAGAATGTTCCCAACACTCTTGCTCCAACTAATTTAGTAGGGCAAGGAGGGTCACCTTAGGAGCAACTTTATGAGGATCATCGAGAGGATAGTCCTTACGAGCATGAAGCAGAGGAGGAAGACCCTGAGCATTTGAATGTCATTGGGGAAACCCATCCCTTCAATATCCTGCTTGGAGACTCCTATGTTCACCCACAACCAAGCCAAGCCCAAATGAACGCTAGTCATAATGAGCCTGTTCTAGCTGTGGAGAGCAATGGGAGGTTTAAAGGCTTGCAATACTCTAGGAAAAGCACTGACCAAGCCCAAGCAAGATCTAGTTCGAGAAATCCATCTCAAGGGAGGAACACTTCCCAAGGGTCATCTCAAAGCAAGACAAAGTCCAAGCCTAGGAATGATGAAATCCAATTGGATGTGAATGCAAGTAGCGCAATAGCTAAACTTACTATGCAAGTCCGCATAAAGGAGATGGCTAAAGTCCCTCCTCATAGGAGACAAATCAAAAGGGCTTTAGGTCTCAATGATGAGCTTGACGATCCTCTTGTCATATTAAAAAATATGAACTTTGACAAAGGAAACAAAGGTCATGAGGCGTTCTTACTATTTGTAGTGATCAATAGACTTATACTTCATAATTGTATGTTTGACTCAGGAGCTTTTGCTAATGCCATGCCATTAAAAGTCATGCTTCAATTGGAATTAGAAACCACTAGGCCATTTAAGAATGTTTGTGGTTTTGATTCTAGATCAATTCTCGTATATGGTCTTATTAAAGACCTTAAGGTCTCCCTGACTGCTAATAAGGACATTTCAGTGCTAATGGATGTAGTTGTCATTGATGTGCTTGATGTATGGGGAATGTTGTTATCAAGAAAATGGAGTGTGTCGGTGGGTGACCAATTACAAATGGACCTATCATATGCCATTATTCCCAAGCCTAATGGGACCCCTTTTATTCTCTACAGGGAGCCCCAACACCCAAATCATATGGAGGACATTGATCCCTTCCCATTTCTTGATCATCAATGTGAGACTATGAACCAAAACCAATCAAGCAAGACATCTAAATTGGCCAAGCCTCCCCCTTCTTAGGATGTCAAGAAACCAAATCCAAAGCCAGCGATTCCTAAGAAGCAGTGGATCCAAAAGCAAAAGAAGGATTTCCAAATAGGAATCTTGTCTTGGTTGACAAAGACTTCAAACCCATCAAGATCCATGGGAAAGTGGGTGTAGGATACTTTTATATTGCCAATATGGATGGTGAACTTATACCTTCACTGGTGAAAGGAAGCCACCTCTCCCCATTCATGTGACTTGACATTCACATGCTATTCATGGTAGTGTAGGTGCATTGCATATTCTTTTCGCATACTAATATCATTCATCCCATGTTCTCATATAGATTAGAATGCATTTAGAATACATCTTGCACTTAGATCAGACTTTATTTCCTGTATGGGTTTATTATCTTGATGAAAAATATGGGCGATATCCTACACCCAATGCACATGCTCCCAAATAGTTTGATTGTGATGTGTAGGTTACAGGTCTATAGTGCCAGGAGATTGTTGGAGTTCTCATGAGCTCCCCATTCGAGTATGTGGATCATGCGCTCTATGATGAGCTCATGTCCCAGTTGAAGCCAGAAGTTACCCAACAAAAGTGGGTGACCCCATAGGAGAAATTTATCCTATCATCTCTTCCCGCAGTCAGCCACTAACCCCTGATAGCCCCTAGTAGTCAATGATGTTGTGCCATTCATATCTCTGCCACCTACATTGGCCATGTGTTTCCTCAACCATTTGGCTTAAGTTGCACGTTGGAAGGTAGGCTTCAATCAAAAGGTACTTTATTCATTTTGCAATTAGGTGCTTATGCATGTTTGTATTTTGGGCATTTGGCATGGATCATGGGGTAACCTAGAAGGAAGAGGGGTTTTGGCCGTAATTTTGTTCCCTCGCCTTAAATGGGAGCTTAATCTTTCATCCTAGCCTAGTGGGGCCTCCCCTAATGGCCCAATGGGTATAGGAGGGACACTACTTGGGAAACCCCATTTGAGATAGCGTAGTCCCATCTCTCCCTATTCCATACTTACACTTTCCATCTTATATTACGAGCCCCTTATGGGCAATGAGTTGCCTCACCCTTAAGGTGGTAATCATTGTTATACATCATACAAAGAAAGCTCTAACCCTTGAACTACGAGTAGTAGTACAAAGAAAAATCAAGAAAACGTAAAAGGAACACAAGAGGGGTGGAAAAACAAAAGCCGAGTTGGTAACTCATGCATACACGATTGTTTCCTCCTGACATCTATACACTTAGGATGAGGAGCCCATCATAGCTAGTCCCTTTGACCATGGCACTTGACCATGAAGTCTCCTCCCCTTTATTCCATCATTATTCACATGACACCTATCAATTGAAGAGTGGACCAAGGACACGTCATTTCCCCTTAGGGGCTGGAAACACCCAATGGAGTAACACTATTTCGAGTTCAAAACCTTGATTTTGGCAGGGAATCCTTGTTGGAAGTGTCAAATTGCCCATTACTTGCAAGCTTGGTTCTCGTAGATGCAAAAATTATTATATGTACCTAACGATGTAGATGTTAGCACTAGATATTGTGCGTAATTGTCAAGTAGTTTCATCATGGCTTGGGCAACTTAACTTGGGCTCAAGTACCTTAGAGGAGCATATTGGCACCACGGGTGAGCCATTGAGAACCATGGGTTTCTGAGTTGTAGCAGAGCATCACATTTAGCTGCGAGCACCCATAGCGTTGCAGCACTTTTCCCTACATTGATGACTTATGGGATGATGCACCTAGACCAGGCATGCCCCCATCTAACTTAGCACTTCCCAGACGAGGATGGTCTCACACCTTGACACATGGAAGCGCTAGCACCACCTTGGGAGCCCTCAGCGTTGGAAGAAGAGAAGCATTGTGACCGCTTGGAGACCCATGAGACAACTTTGTGCCCCAATGCCAAAATTGGGGTCCACAAAAGAAGATTGACAAAGACCTAGGGGCCAACCCCTATGAGATGATTTTAGAGGGCGTATACATGCTTCATGGCACCCCTATCCCTCAAGGCTAGACCTTGGAGGGCTTACGCTAGCATGACATCAGCATATTCTCTATTTCAGCTCACACATGTGGGTTAAGTTGAGTTTGCTTCATTAGCTACTAGGTCAACTTGTGACCTAGAGTGTTACTTGCCCATTATTTTATTCTTTTAAGAGGCTAATAGGCTAAATTAGAACTCAACCTCCTCATATAAATAGAAGAGGCCTTCATTTATATCTCATTATCACCAATGTCACAAGGTTCGTCGAACCTAAACGTTGAGGTCTAAAATTCGGCAAATTTCAAAAAAATTATTAAAGTATGTTTGTGTTCGAGGAGGTTCGACTTTATCTTAGTTCTCTCTGCATTAAGGTTTGGTAATAACAAATGGCAGATAAATGGGCGTAAGGGTCGAGGAAAATGACTTTTGTCTCTTGCAAAGATGACGACTTTATTTATCTTTGCATTCGGGAATCTCAGATACACGGGTGTAATGATCATGTCAAATGATTTCCATCTCTGGCAGTAATGACAATATCGTCGATGTGATATTCCCACTTAGCAAGGTTGCTAAGTGAAATATCAATTTTGACCAATTTTGCTACTTTTTGGATAGCAACTTAGACAAAGTGGGTTGAGGGGCCCCACTTGCAATTTTGAGGTGAAAAAAGGCTCCAACATAGGGAAAAAGGCAAAATCGATTTGATGGTGGAAGGTGGGGGCCACCCCAAAGAGGAATATGCTCCCCTTGGCTAGTACGCTTGCATGGAGGAAAGAGAGTGAGGGAAAATCGATGGATGGGACCCACATGGGGAAATTGGAGGCCCAACAACTAAAATAGGAGCACTCATCATTTGGGGATCTTTTGATCATTTGACATTTACACTTGACTAGCATGCTTGACCTGAGAGCCAAATCTACATGTGTTGTTGAGCACACGATATTTTCAAGCGAGAATCTCATCCTACCTTCAGTGGACTTCGAGTGCCAGCCCAAGGAGGTGACCTACATCACACTTGATTCGATCTGGGAGCTTGCTAAGCGTATTCGTGGAGTTGGTTCAACAAGTGGGACGTTGGAAGGGAAATACATAGCCTCTGGAGGAGTTGATTGTGGAGCCAAGTATTTGTTGGGATTTTTGGGACAACCTAGTGCCATCATTTGTTGAAGATTTGGAGTGTTTTCGGGCTCCTTTTTGGTGTGAGTCTGCTGGGCCAAACATCCATCATCAGGGACTGCGTGGACCTGCACAGTGGTACCTTCGTACAACATGTGGGTGCTTGGGAGAAGGAGGAATCGAGGGCTAAGGCTTGTGGGGTAATTCCGAGAGGGAATTTGTCGAGTATTGCAGTCATTTTGGAGACCATCAGGAGTGATATTTTCAGGTGCGTCGATATACCCTGTAGCTAGAAGAGTGGGAGGAAATTGGGCCGAATTTCGGAGATCAACGTTTGGCCAAACCCTTCCTGGGTTTTGGTGGGTTATTAGTGGAGAGACTGGGGCTAATTTCCCGGAATTCTCTGAGAACCAGAAGAAGACCTAGCAACCATTTCTTGCAGCCAGCAGTGTAGTTTTTTGGGGCCAGCGCAGAGTTTTGTGGGCGACAGTTCCTAGTGGTTCAACAGTCGATTTCATCACTTAGGTCTTGTTAGCGTGCCTTGGGAAAGCCAAAGTGCATACATTCCGATCTCATATTGAACCCCTTGTTCATCATAATACAATGGCTCAATTTTGCGCAGATTTTCGAGTTTTTCTGGGTGTCTAAAATTGTGTGTTAATTTATGTGTGTTTTGCTATGTATGCTTTGTTTATCGTTGTTAATTTTCCTTAGGGATATTATAATGGATTATGCATGTTTCATTGTAGAAACATCCCAAACCTGTGTGGTGGTGTTCGAAATTATTAAGTAATGTCAATAATGCTACATGTCTAAAATGAAAGGTAGGGTGAAATTTATACGTAATAATTTTATGAAGTTGCAATGTTAACATATTTTCATTATAAAATTACTATATGGAAAGATTATTTTAATTATTTAATTAAATTATTAAATTACTATTGTTATTTTTAATTTTATTATTATAAAATTAATATAACTCATATTTATGAAAAATAAAATTTATTAATATAAATATATGAATAAAAATTATAAATATGTATTAATTATAATTAATATAAAAGAATTATATAATTTTAATTAATTTTATATATTTTTATATATTTTTAAAAATTATATAATATGAATGAACCTAATGTCGAACTTCATATGAACCTCATTTGAAAATATGAACTTGAATCGGAATTTAATCGTAGTCCAATTCGAATTCAAACACGAACCATGTGACATTGATTATCACATCATACTTGGACATTTGACCTTCTTGTCCATTTCGGCCCCTTGAACTTTTGGAGAAAATCGGATCTTTGATGCATTTTGATTATTTGAAGAAAATCGAATTTATATAGTTTTAATTAATTTTTATATATTTTTAAAATTATATATAATATATATGAATGAACCTAATGTCGAACCTCATATGAACCTCATTGGAAAATACAAACTCGAATCGAACTTAATTGTAGTCGAACTCGAATTCGAACCCGAACCATGTGACATTGATTATCACATCACACTTGGATATTTGACCACCTTGCGCACTTCGGCCCCTTGAACTTTTGGAGAAAATCAGATCTTTGACGCATTTTGATATCTGGTGTTAAATCATCATGTTTTGGAGCTATTCTTTGGATGAATGGGATGGAATCTTTGCATGTTATCTTATAAGTGTATCTAAATGTTGAATATCTATCTTTTTCATGTCTAATGTATGGAATATTGTTGATTCTAATCATTGTAATTGTGCATTAATTTTTTGAAAACCTATTGGATGCTGAGCTAGATGATCTATTGCATGCATTACTTGTACATAACATGTGAATGAATGTCCTTAGTGGTGAACTCTTGGTAGCTCTCCCATGAAAAATCCATCTTCCATTTCATAGGTAATTGTTGGAACTTCGCTGCTAGGGTATCAAAATTTTGGCCTCCTTAAAGACTATTTGGCTAGTTTGAAACATCGACTCCATACTCCCAAGGGATAAAGGACCGGTCCATTTGGTTGGTGATCGAACTCTCTATTAATCCATAATTCTCTTTATCTAAATTTAACCCTTTCAAGGCCAAGTGAGCTAACTAGGGCTTAGTGTGAATCCCTAAGAGAGGTGAGTTTGTGGGATTAGAGGACCTAAACATCAAAGGGATAGTCATTGCGACAAAATCTATCGTTTTGGTGGGTAGCCACTTCAATCTTGTCAATAAAATTTCCTGCTCTAGTTGTTTGTCCTAAGGGGGAACCCTATGTTTAGTTTTGCTTCAACTTAGGGGCTTCTTTGAAGGTTTCATGAGCCTTGGACTTGCTATTATACATTGTTGGAAACCTTTTCTCCTGGCCTTGACCTTTGTTTAGTCCAACACTCAACCCATGAACCAAACCCTAGGTCTTGTGCCTCATCAAATAGGCCTCTATCAAGAAAGCAAATCACCTCCTATTGGAGTCTTGAACCTAAATTGTGACTGTGTCACTTTGTACCCTAACCTTAGAATACCTATCTTTGGAGACCTCCTCACATATCGAGACTCCTCCCATTGGTGAAAATTCATAAAGAGCAGGGATTTTTGGCTGTGGTGACAGTGCGCCACTAACCCATTGTTGTCTCTTGGCCTACTGTTAACCTTGTAGGGCACCCCTCTCCAAGGCCTGCTAGATTTTGTGGCAACAAGAACTATGGCCTCAATCTCAAGAACTATGACCTAGTCCTCAAGAACTATGACATCGAAAACTATGACTTCGAACCTTGGGAACTGTGACCTTGAGAACTATGACCTTAGTCTCAAGAACTATGACCTTGGCCTCGAGAACTATGAACTTGGCTTTACGAATTGTGACATCTAGAACTGTGACCTCAACAATGGGAACTATAACCTCAACCTCCAAAAGTTTGGCCTTAAAAACTAATGTCGACCTTAAAAACAGTGACCTCTGGAATTGTGACCTCATCATCCAAAACTTTGGCCATAGGAAATGACCATGGCCTCGAGAACAATGACCTTAAGAATTGTGACTCAACCTTCAAAGACATGGCCTCAAAAACTAGGACCTTGGGAGATGTGATCTTAGCCTCGAGAATTGTGAAGTCATCATCCAAAACTTTGGCCATAGGAAATGGCCATGGCCTCGAGAACAATGACCTTAGGAATTGTGACTCAACCTTCAAAAACATGGCCTCAAAAACTAGGACCTTGGGAGATGTGACCTTAGCCTCGAGAACTGTGACCTCGGCCTTGGGAACTATGACACTGGAAAATGTGACCTCATCACATTGACCTTTGGAATTGTGACCTCATCATCCAAAACTTTGGCCATAGGAAATGACCATGGCCTCCAGGACAATGACCTTAGGAACTGTGACTCAACCTTCAAAAACATGTCCTCAAAAACGAGGACCTTGGGAGATGTGACCTTAGCCTTGCGAACTGTGACCTCGGCCTTGGGAACTATGACATTGGAAAATGTGACCTC
Organism: Pinus taeda; assembly: GCA_000404065.3. NCBI lineage: Eukaryota > Viridiplantae > Streptophyta > Pinopsida > Pinales > Pinaceae > Pinus > Pinus taeda. The sequence continues at coordinate 42,677 of APFE030191864.1, forward strand.
GGCCTTGGGAAATATGACATTGGAAAATGTGACCTTGGCCTCGGGAACTATGGCCTCAAGAACTATCAACTTTGACCTTAGAAATTATGACCTCGAGAACTATGAGATCAACCTCTAGAACACTAGCCTTCAAGACTGCGATCTCGGCCTTAATAAACTATGACCTTCAGAACTATGCCTCAACCTCAAGTACTGTCACTAGTAATTATGATCAGTCTCAAGATAAGGGTGACCTCTACAAATTTGGAATCATGATATCGAGAACTATGGCTTGAGGAACTAACCTCAACATCGAGAACAATGACCTCAGCATCTAAAACCATGGCCTCAGGAACAGTGACCTTGGGAATTGTAACCTCAACCTCGAGACTTGTGACCATAACCTTACAAACTATGACATTGGAATCTGTGACCTCAAAACTATGACCTTAGCCTGGGGAACTGTGGCCTTAGTAACTATGACCTTGGCCTGGAGAAGTGTGGCCTTAGTAACTATGACCCCAGGGAAGTGTGACATCAACCTCCAGAACTTTGGCCTTCAGAACTGCGACCTCGACCTCGAGAACTGTGACCTCTAAAACTATGACCTCAACCTCGGGGACTATAATCTCAGGAACTATGACCTTGGCCTCGAGAACTGTGACATTAAGAATTGTCACTGGCCTCAGGAACTTTCCAAGGGATTGAAGCAAAGTAATAGAAAATTGTCAAAAAACTCAGATTTTATCCAAAAAATGCTTTAGTGTGTTTTCTTACATTTTTCAACTTTGGTTATCTTCAACAGTTGCAAGAAATTAGAGATAGTACATTGCAAGGCTAAAGAATTGTCTCACTGGAATTACTTGGTAAACTTCCCAATGTCAACTTCCCAGTCACTAATCGAAGCAAGAAAACATTTTACAAGCTCTCTTGTAGAAAACTCAAGCTTCTAATTCAAGTCCATCTTGTCAACTAGCACAAATGAAGAATTACAAACTGATCCAGGTCCAGGTGTGACGAAGGAACCTTCCAAGATCTTTTAATTTCGTGATGTGTTAAATTGCATTTTAAAAGAACATTAATGAATACATCGGCATGCAGAAAAGAAGAGGAACATGAAAATCATCAACACATGAAAACATAAGCGTTGATAACGGAGTTCGTCTAGGAGGGACTACATCTCCGGGCCCTAGTGTCAAGATGGTGTATGCAGTTGCATTAAGTGTTGTCAATAGTGGTAATGTACACAAAGATGATGTCTTGATCATACAAGGAAAAATGCCCTCACGCAGCAGTGGCTCTAAGAGATGTTCCACAACTTGAACTCTCAATCAAAAGACTCCTATCAGTATGACACAAAAGACATGCATGGTGAGCATCCCGCCAACATGGCACAAGAGGGATCTCAATACAAAACACATGCATGACGACAACAAGAGTATCGCATCAACATACAACAAGGGATCTCAAAGCATAACATGATGAGTTATGACAACAAGTACATCACATAAAAGGTTTTGCATCAAATCAAGCAAGGAATCATGACACATGTAATAAACAAGATCCTGCATCAACATCAATCAAGGATTTGTGCAACATAATGCAGAAAGAAGAAGTACATGAACACATCATATACCTGACCACCAAGGTCCATCTGAAGAAGTGGATGTCACACTGCTGAAGTTGCTCGGACCATCGATCTCAAGGCATCGATCGTATGAAGATGGTTGCTTGCACAAGAATGTGGACATCTGCATTGGCACTTAGAAAAGTGACTAGAAAAAATGAGAGAATAAGAAATCTGAAGACACCATCAGATTTGTGGTGTCGAGTAGCGCTAAATCGACTATCCAAAATCCAAATTCTGAGAAGTTGAGAATTTTGGGCTCAAGGAATCTTTTAGATTCCCCCGGGATTCCTCAAAGATTCTGCTCCATGGATGGATTGGAAATTTGCAACTCAGATGGCAAATCTGATCTCACCATTGTGATCCCTGTGGAAAACCATGAAAAACAAGTATAAACTTGACTATATTCTGAAATGTCAAAATTTTACCTCCTTGGGAAAATTTCATGGCTCATGGTTCTGCTCCCTGTTTTTGTTGAAATCATGGTTCCACGTGCATTCTGGAAATGACCAAAAAATGCAAACCTCTGATGGAGAAATGAACAGCACCATTGTGTTCGAGGCGACAAGAGGTGTAAAAACCATATAAAATTTGTCAAATTCTGACAAAGTGAAAATTTTTCCCTCCTGCAAAATTCATGGTTCCTGCATTAAAATATTAATTCACTGCCTCGAAAAGCGTGCTTGCCTTCTGCCTCAAAATCTGTGCTTGCAATCTCTCTCCTCTGTCTCGAACTCTATGTAGAGGTAAAAACTCTGAGTTTATAAAGAACTTCGGCAGATTTACCAAGATTGGCAATGATGGCTCAATGGTAAATAACAGGAGTTGTTGAGGAGAGGTCAGGGCATCAAATACCGCCCCTCCCAAAATAATACACATAGTTCCTTTTGAAACCCGAAATGATACATTAATGGGGGTCGGGTCCGCATTGGGCGGCCCGCCCCTTAAACCTCGCATACTATATTATCGGTGCATTACACAATCGGCGATCGGCCTTTGATATGGTCAGCATATATATATATATATATATAGGTGATTGGCGCGTAGTCGATGCATATCGCAATCGGCAATCGGCACTGATCGGCGCCGATTAAATCGGTGGTCGGCGCTCTCGATCGGTGCAACAACGGATGTATCGGCATATATATCAGCGCGATATTATGGGTCGGGGCGATATATATTAAGGCTTCAGGGTGTGGGCCGAGTCCACCGCCGATGGCCCGCACCCGCCCCTTAATACAACAATATATATATGCGGCATATAGTTTGGGAGGTTCGGCGGGGGTTATGGTCACCGATCCTAAACATGTGATTTGTTCCGATTTGGTTGTTTAAAGGGTTCAGCGGGGGTTATGGCCGTCGATCCTGAAACCATATATATTTTGTTTTTATATGGTTATTAATAACTATATATTAAAATGAATTTTGTTACATGGTTATTTAATTACCATTTTCCATATTTTAAAAATGATTTTTGTCTTTTATGCAGTTTTAGGAGACCAATGAAAGAATGCCAAGTGTCAATGCTTGATGTGCTGCCATGTGGGTCCCACGTGCTTATTGGGATGCCATGTGGCACACTGTGGGCCCCTCTTTTCCCCTGTCATGTCAAACTTTGAAGAGCTCTATCTTTCGCATACGAGCTTGGTTTGACGAACCGTTTGCACCTCCCCGATCAGGATGACGAGATCCATGCTTTGGTCCTGGTTCGAAGTCATTCTGAGCACTTTGATTTTTGAGCCCTCTTTGTGCTGTGTGTCTCTCTGGAGCCACCTGGATCAATAGACAAGCTAAACATATTACTATGAAGACTAATTTGACTTATTGGACTTGTGTTAAGTCCCTTTGATGATGGAGGGAAGCTAACTCTAAGAGGGAAGCTAATAGTGTTCTCGATGTTGAGGTCACAGTTCCTGAGGTCATTGTTCCTAAGGTCACAATTCCTTTGGTTACAACCCCTAAGGCTAGTGTTTTAGAGGTCGATGTCACAGTTCTAGAAGTCACGGTTCCCAAGGCTAAGGCCACAGTGGTTGAGGTTACACTTCTTGAAGTCATAATTCCCAAGGCTAAGGTCACAATTCCTGAGGTTGAGGTCACAGTTTCCAACGTTGAGGTAACAGTTTCCGAGGTCATAACTCGAAGGCCGAGGTCATAGTCCTGAGGTCACAATTCCTGAGGCTAGCATTATGGAGGCCAATGTCACAGACTCACAGTTATTGAGGCTGATGTCATAGTTCCTGAGGTCGAGGCCATAATTCATGTGGCCAAGGTCAAAGCTCTTGAGGTCACAGTTACAAAGGTTGAGGTCAAAGTTCTCGAGGTGACAATTCCAAAGGTTGAGGTCAAATTCTCGAGGTCACAGTTCCCAAGGTTGAGGTCACAATTCCTAAGGTCAAAATTCCCAAGGTCATAATTCTCGAGGTCACAGTACCTTAGGCCATCGTTCCGAACATCGAGATCACAATTCCTAAGGCCAAGGCCAAGGTCATCGTTCACGAGGTTGAGGTCACATTTCCTAAAGTCAGTCTTCTGAAGGCCAATCTCATAGTTCCCGAGGTCATAGTTCCCAAGGCTGAGGTCACAATTCCCAAGGTTGGGGTCATAGTTTCCAAGGTTGAAGTCACAATTCCCAAGGTTGGGGTCATAGTTCCCAAGGCCGAAGTCACAGTTGCCATGGTTGAGATCAAAGTTCCCAATGTCACAGTTCTTGAAGTTAGTGTTCTAGAGGCCAATGTCATAGTTCTCGAGTTCATAGCTCTGGAGACTGAGATCATAGTCCTTGAGGCCAAGGTCAAAGTTCTTGATGTCACAGTTTTTGAGGTCAAAGTTCTTGAGGTCATAGTTTCTGAGGTCGAGGTCATAGTTCCTAAGGTCAAAGTTCTCGAGTTCACAATTCCCCAAGTTGAGGTCAAAGTTCCCAAGGTCAGTTTTCTGGAGGCCAATGTCATAGTTCCTAAGGTCACAATTCATGACATTGAGCTCACAGTTCCCAAGGCCATAGCTCTCAAGGTGAAGATCAGAGCCCTCAAGGTCGAGGTCAAAGTTACCGAGGCCATAGTCCCAATGGTCGAGGTTAGAGTTTCCAAGTTCACAGTTCCAGAGGCAAGTGTTTTGAAGGCCAAAGTCATAGTTTCTAAGGTCACAATTCCTAAGGCCATAGTTTTGAAGCATGAGGTCACAGTTCCTAAGGCTAGTGTTTTGGAGGTCAATGTTAGTTCTAGAGGTCACAATTCCTGAGGCTAAGCTCAAAGTTTCTAAGGTTTCACTTCCAAAGGCCAAGGTTAAAGTCCCTGATGTCACAATTCTCGAGGTCAGTGTCCTAGAGCCCAATGTCATAGTTCTTGAGGTCATAGTTCTAGAAGTCGAGGTCATAATTCCTAGGACCAAGGTCATAGTTCCGGAGGTCACAGTTCCAGAGGCCAAGATCATAGTTCCTAAGGTCATAATTCCCGAGGTCACAGTTCTCGAGGCCGAGGTCATAGTTCCCAAGGTCAAGGTCACAATTCCTGAGGTCAGTGTTATGGAGGCCAATGTCACAACTCCTAAAGTCACGGTTCTCGAGGCCACAATTCTTTAGCAGCTCTTGAGGCCAACGTCAAATTTCTCAAGGTCACAATTCCTGAGTTATAGTCCCAAAGGCCATGGTCATAGTTACCAAGGTCACAATTCCTCAGGCAAGTGTTTTGGAGGCCAACATCACAATTCCTGAGGTCACAATTCCTAAGGCCACAATTATGAAGGTTGAGGTCATAGTTCCTGAGGCCAAGGTCAAATTTCTCGAGGTCACAATTCTTGAGGTCAATGTTTTAGAGGTCAATGTCATAGTTCCTAAGGTCTCAATTCCTGAGATCATAGTTCTCAAGGCCAAGGTCATAGTTCCCAAGGTTGAGATCAAAATTCCCAAGGCCAAGGTCATAGTTCCTGAGACCAAGGTCGTTGTTCTTGAGACCAAGGTCCTTGTTCCTAAGGTCACAGTTCCAAGAGGCGAGGTCAAAGTTCTCGAGGTTATAGTTCCAAATTCCAAGGTCATAGTTCCCGAGGTCACATTTCTTAAGGCCAGTGTTCTAGAGGTCAATGTCACAGTTCTCGAGGTCACATTTCCTGAGATCACAATTCCTAACACTGAGGTCACAATTCCCAAGGGGTCACATATCTCAAGTTCACAGTTCCCATGTTTGTGGTCACAATGCCCAAGGGATCACAATTCCTAAGGTCACAATTCATGAAGTCACAGTTCCAAGGTCAAGAATTGTGACCTTGTGAACTATGACCTCGGCCTCGATAATTGTGACCTCGGGCTCTAAAGTTGTGGCCTCAAGAACTGACCTCGAACTTGAGCACTGTCACCTTGGGAATGTAATGACTCATTTCGATTTATAGGAAAAAGGGTATTAGCATGTATACGATGTATGCATATAATAGCTACATATGCATACATCGCATGCCTTGCACTAGTATACCTATTAAATAATTATGAAAAAATGTTTAAGTACCTAAATTATTAAGAAGGGAAGTATTACCTAAAAGTTGACAGTCTCAAAATATACATATCAGATATTTTTTAATTATAATATTTAAATAAAATGAATATTTATATATATTTACATTAACAGAATGTAGGTTTCTAAATTCAGGAAATTAGGAAATTAATTCTAACAATATAGACAGTGAAATTTAGCAGCAGAATTTACAAATTGAATTCACTGTACATACCTGGCTTATGCTTTTTGATGTCGATCTCGGGTTGTCGTCGCTCCAATTTCGCTCCTATTACCAAATGACCAAATCCTCCCTGGCAAAGTGGGCACAATCCTTAGTACCCAACTCCAAAATACTTCGTAATTGAAGCACTTTGGCCCACGTGCCCAAAAGCTTCAAGAACAATCGCTCAAATCTCGAGCTTTGAATTCCAATGTTTCAATTCTCAGTTCCCATCTTTCAGTTCTGAATTTCTTTTTCACCCTCAAGCCTCCACTCGATCTCTATGTACTCAAAGAAATACCTCTTCTTAGGCAGTCGCCGCCCTCTTCCACCGCCCTCATCCGATTTTATGTACTAGCCATATGATTTATGTGTAGCCTCAAGTTGAGGTATGTATATGTTAATATATTAGTGGTTGATTGTTTATGTTAAATTAATAAGTTTAACTTTTAAACTTTAATTATATTATTTAAATAACTGAATAGTTATCCATATAGATATATCAAGTGTTTGTTACATTAAATTAATAATTTTAACTTTTAAAATTTTTAATTATAATATTTAAATAAAATGAATATTTATATATATTTACATTAACGACATTGAAAGTGTTAATTTTATTTAATAACCTTATAATTACGAAATATTTAATATGTATATTTTGAGAGTGTCAAATTTTAGGTAATACTTCCCTTCTTAATAATTTAGGTAATTAAACATCTTTCATAATTATTTAATAAGTATACTAGTGCAAGGCATGTGATGTATGCATATGTAGCTATCATATGCATACATCGTATACATGCTAATACCCTTTTGCCTATAAATCGAAATGAGTCATTACAGGGAACTTAAGCATTGTGACACCAACAACTATGACGTTGACCTCGAGAACTGTGAAATTAGGAATTGTGGCCTCGACCTCGGGAACTTTGATCTTTTAAACTCACGCACTGCGACATTGGTCACTCTAACCTTGACATTGGGAACTAAACTTGGCCTTTGAAACAGTGGCCCCAAGAACTATGACATTGACAGCTTTGACCTAGGGAACTCAGGCAGTGTCACATTGGGAACTATGACATTGAGAACTTTAACCTTAGGGAACTCAAGTAGCGTGACATTGGGAACTATGAGCTTGGCCTCAAGAAACCTCGGCCTCAAGAACTATGACATTGGGAGCTCAAGCACTATAATGTTAGGAACTGTGACCTCTGGAACTATGACCTCGACCTTTAGAACTGTGACCTCAACAATTGTGACCTTGACCTCAGGAACTTTAACCTCTGGAACTCAGGAACTATGACCTTGTCCTTGAGAATTGTGACCTTGGCAACTGTGACCTTGGCTTCAAGAACTGTGACCTCAGGAACTATGGCGTTGGGAATTGTGACCTCAGCTTCGAGAACTATGACCTTGGGAACTCAAGCATTGTTACATCAAGAACTATGACATCAGGCACTCATTTATGCCAATCGGTTTGGTTTTTATGCCCTTGGACCAAATTCATAATGCATCCCTGAATGGCTTCAAGAAGCAAGATGCAACTCACCATTAAAATCTAACCATGACTTAGATGGTTGTACCGTCGATTGCGTTAGACTCCAAACATCATATTACAGCTAGTGGCACCCTTCTCCTGTGATTCCATTTGCCAAAAATTGTTTTATTCAATGATATCTAGAGCTAGGGTTTTGTTCAGTAAGTACCAATGTATTTTTTGTACAAAGGGGTCGATTTTGCAAAATATTGGTTGAGGTGATTGTGGGTAGCTTGCTCACGTAGGGCTTGGCCAAACACACCTACCAGAGCTTAAGGAACTCATTTATACTGATTGGTTTGGTTCAAGGTTGCGGGGGAGAGCCCCAACCCCCACAAAACCGCTCCCAATTTGCGCTCTACTCGGGAGCTACTCAGGAGCGCGCTCACGAAATCGCTCCCAATTTGCGCTCTACTCGGGAGCTACTCGGGAGCGCGCTCACGAAATCGCTCCCAAAGGGGGAACAATTTCGAGAGCGCGCTCCCTTTAAAAAAAAATCGCTCCTTGGTTTTGAGGGAGCGATTACAAGAGCGGTCAAGAGCGATCGCTCCTTACCGCTCCTCTTCGCTTCAGGAGCAATTTTTTAAGGAGAGCGGTCGGGGAGCGATCGCTCCCGACAGCTCCCCCTCTTAAAAAAATGCTTCTGTCAGCGTCGAAAAAGGCCGCATGGCCGAGAGGGAGGGGCGACGGAAAGGGAGAGGAAAGGGAGGGAAAGGGGAGGAGGAAAAGGATAAAAAGACCCTCTCCCCTCCCATTATTCACCCATTGGAGAGAGCTAGAGACAGTTAGAGAGAGCAAGAGAGATTTTGGAGCTTGGAGAGAGAAAGAGAAAGGAGCTTGGAGAGAGCAACAGAAAGGAGCTTGGAGAAGCTTGAGGAGCTTGCAAGGGAGATTGGAGGTTGGGATTGAAGGCCAAAGAGGTAGGATCTACACTCTAATTTAGCATTTTTGTTTTTTTACATTCATTTCTAAATAAAATAAAATAAAATTCTCTATTTCCCATTCCCATTACTCTATTTTTTTGCAGACTCAAAACATCAAACATCATCGCTATATGGCTTGGCATTTTCTTCTTGTTGGTTCCTTTTTCGGTAATTATGGTGTTGGAGAGTAGAAGAAGGAGGGTTGATCATGATGAAGAAGAGGATGAAGAAGTGGGTTATAGTGGATTTGATTAAAACCCTAGAGAGGAGTACCTTGGTGAGGAGGAAGAGAGTGGACATGATGAGACCCCCAAAACTAAACAAGACCAAACCCCATTGTGGAAACATGTTTCTAGGCCTGAAGAAGGGAAAGGGGGTGGAACCAATAAATTTACATGCCCCCATTGCAACAAAACTTACATAAGCTCATACACTAGAGCCAAAAGGTACCTCTATGGGAAAAGGCCATGTGATGGAGATAAACCAATAGGAATCAAAACTTGTGTAAATGTGTTAGCAACAGATAGAGCCAAATACATAAGGGAAGGGGAGGAAGCCCAATACAAATCTAAAAAATCAAAAGGGTTTCTTTGAACATAGCTCACAATCACATGCACAAAGAACTCCTTCAGCATCCTCCCATGGCAGTGGATATGGAGGCACAAGAACAAACATCTCTTTAAAGCGTAGAACCATATCAGGTTGCCTTGACGAAGGGTGTAGGAATGATGTGGATTCAAAAATTTACCGGTTTCTCTATGCATGTGGGATACCATTCAATGTTCTTTGCTCACCTTATCGGCATGAAATGGTTTCTGCCATAAATTATGCCCCCAAAGGATACAAGATCCCTGGATATGACAATGCTAGAACCGTTGGACTTGATCATGAAAAAGCAAAATGTCACATTCTTTGAGTAGAATGACAAATTCTTGGACTGAGCATGGGGAGGCCATTGTATCTGATGGATGGACAAATGTAAAAGGCAAGCCATTGATAAGTGTTCTTGCTATGTTTGTTAGTGGTGCCATCTTCCTTTCAGCATATGATGTCATGTCCCTTCTCAAAAGAATTAGTCACAGGGTGCAGCAACACAATTTTGGCAGCATTTTTGGTTTACGAGGACCCCACACGCAGAAACTTAAGAACTATAGGCAATTCGATTTATTTCTAGCAGCTAGTGGAATGTGGGGTCCACCACATGCATAATTGGAATTTGGCCAAGGAGGACATTGGAGGGAATTCGAGTTAGTGGAAGGAGGGGCCCACAAAAGGTTAAGGGGGCCCAAGGTGATAAAAGAGGATGGAGCTCTCATTTTCCAGCATTCTAAATATTTGACAAACAATCTCACGAATTGTTGCTTAGCGAGTCTATCGGTTGTTTAGCCACGAGTCTTCTGCAGGGAAGATTCAACCTCTACTTCGAGGGACTATCTGTGCCCGCACTAGGGAGGTTGTTCCAAAGAGGCTGCAGGAGTTTCCAACAGCAATTCATAGCTCAGCCAACCACGCAAGGGAAGGAACTACGTGTTTCCTAGGTAGCCAGAAATATGCAGAGGTTGATTTAGCCAACCAAGAGGCCCCTAACTTGCTGGGAGTTTCAGGAGCAAGGAAAGTAGAGGGCTGAGGGTATTTTATCAGTGTTTTGCAGCCAACCAGCCAATACACGCAACAATATGCATTTTTGGGCAAAGAGACTGCACAGTGGCCTCTAGCAGCAAATTCATGGGGCTTGATTGAGCAGCCATCAGGGCCAAGGACCATTCGGGAAGCAAGGGATCAGCTAGTACAGGTTAAAGAAGCATTTGGGGGGTGTTTCCAGGTGGATTTGCAGGTTGTTTCCTGCAAATCGAATTTCGCAGCAATAGTCGAAGAGCAACTCCCAAGAGGCCGAAAGCCCAAAGTCAAAATCAGATAAATTCCCTTCTGGGTTTTTCTGGGTTTTGTCCAAGGAGTCTAAAGCTGAAAGGGAAGAATTTGCTGGGTAGTTTTTGGGTGCATTCCAGCAAGCCAAAGTCAGCAAATCAGCAGTTTAATAGGATAGCGCAAAGCATAGTGGAGCAGCAGTTGAACAACCATCTTTCCAGCTATTCTACCACCTAGGTTTGGTCCAGCTTGTCCTTGAGACAAGCCTAGGTGGACCACTCATTTATATATTGTACTCTTGCTCTCATATTTCATAATATATGGCTCAGCAGTTCTAGTATTATAGTGTTTCATGGGTATTTGATAAATGTTTTTAATTTTCCACTGTTGCACTATTTGTTTATTTGGATTATCACTTAAATTCTTGTTTATGAACATTACAATGGTATCAGAGCCTAATTCTTGGCTCAGCTGCGGGGTTGGTTTCCTATGAGAGGGGAAGACTGGGAGAACATCACTTACTGGAGGCGGAGGTACAAGAGCAGAGAAAGGGAGCTGGAAATTACACCAAACACGGAGGAAAGAGGGAAAACAGTGGCCGGAGAAGAGGAAATGACAGAGCCCAAGAGCAGGGAAGAGATGACTTTCGATAGCCTCTTGAGGGCCTTGAGTGACTTGGCCAAGGGGCAGAAAGACATGCTGGAAGAGATCAAATCACAGAACTGGGACAGAGCCACACCTAGAGGGTTCTTGTGTGGAGAGACTTCAGGGGCTTCTCAACCTTGTGATCAACCCTCACCAGCAGCGCAACGCCCTTCAGTGAGTGTGCCCACTAGGGCTACACTACCCTCTTTCGTACCTATAGCACAAATCGAACCAGCATGAGAGGAGGACACTCCCCAAATAGGGGACTACTTCAGAGAATGGCAGGCGATGGACAAAGATTTCAAAGAAGCCCTCTCCTCCAGAGATTACTGCAAGCTCAAGCAAAGTGTGAGGAACAAGGGGTATGGAGGACAGGGAACCCAAAACTATGAGCTGCAGAGAAATATAGGAAGGATGTACTTCCCTACGTTTGATGCCACTACCAAGTGCACAACCAAGGCTTGGGTTGATAAAGATGGGCACATACTTTCAGCTTAGATGACGAAACAGGAGGCCATTAAGATGGCAGCACTGCACTTGGAGGGGGAAGCCCATCACTGGTGGTTTCACGGCCTGACCACTTTGGGGCATGCCCAGATAGTTTCGTATGAGGACTTCCCCAGGAGGGTGGTGAAGCGATTTGATCAGAGGGATCCGAAAGCATCCTTCAAGGAGCTAACACAATTGCGCCATATCAATAACCCGAAGCAGTATTTTTCTGATTTTTTGTGTGTGTCAATGATGGTCCTGGATCTGTCCGAGGCCAGGAGGGTATACACCTTCATTGAGGGTTTGCTTGAGCCTCTGCGTGGACTAGTGAAGTCACACAAACCCTCTATGCTGCAGGAGGCGGTGGTGTGCGCCAGAGATTTGTAGGAGGCCATCCCCAAGACCAGAGCGCCATTTCCTGCACAGACCCCTTTCCCACAGGCATGAGACTAGACCCACGCCACTAAGGACCACACAAAGGAAGGAGCAGCTAGATGAGGAGACACGGAAGGACCTCCGGAGGAGGAAGCTCTGCTTCACATGCAGAGAGCCCTGGGCACCAAGCCATAGGTGCACAGTGGGTAGAGCACATTACATTGAGGTCTTTTCTGATAGTGACCAGAAGGACAAGGTGGAGCAGGATTGCGGTGGGACAAATGGAGAGAGTTTCGGGGACAAAGGGCCACCATCACCACCACCTCCACAGGGAGGGGCATCTCTTGCCTCATCAGGGGGAGTCCTTGCTTCTCTATGTGGGATTCCTAAGTTGACACTTCGGATCAGAGGTACGGTACAGGGACAGAGGGTGTCGGTACTAGTGGATAGTGGGGCTACCCACAGCTTCATAGATGCACAGCTGGTCCAGAGGAGGGGCCTCACCACAGCAGAGTTTGAGGGATTCTCAGTCCTAGTGCCAGGTGATCGTACCATCCAGTGTACCAGATACGTGCCTTCCCTGACAGTAGTTATGGGAAAGTACTCGATGACGGACCACTTCTTTGTGGTCGATGTGCCAGACACCAATGTGGTGATGAGTATCCAGTGGTTGTATTCCCTAGGGAGAGTTGCGACTGATTGGAGGAAACCTAAGATGGAGTTCATGGGGCCAGAAGGCAAACTGGTGGTTTTGAGAGGCATGCAGTCTTATCCGCCTAAGACAGTTTCGGCCCACAAGATGGAGGCAGATCTTTGTCATGGGGACATCGCATGGGCAGTCGAGTTGAGGATCTCAGAGGCTAAGGGACAGGCACAGTCACCACCGGCAGACATACAGGCTCTTCTAGACAATTACGCAGTGGTGTTTGGGGACATTCCACCAGGGCAGCCACCAAATAGAGGGTTTGAGCACACCATTGAGCTAGAGCCGGGTATAGAAGCAGTCATCACTACTCCTTACAGGCACCCCAAACCCTATAAGGATGAGATCGAGAAAGTTATTTAGGAGTTGCTTGCTTTGGGTCACATCAGGCCTAGCTCCAATCCTTTTGCTTCTTCCGTAGTGCTGGTGAAGAAGAAGGATGAGACTCTCAGGATGTGCATACACTACAGAGCCCTTAACAGGAAGACCCTCAAGAACTGGTACCCCATTCCCCACATTGATGAGCTGATGGATGAGCTTAGAGGAGCCAAGTACTTCTATAAGATCGATTTGTGTTCGGGGTACCACCAAATCAAAGTTCGGGATCAGGACATTCCAAAGACAGCGTTCTAGTGCCACTATGGGCACTTTGAGTTTTTGGTCATGCCGTTTGAGCTGACCAACGCTCCCACCATATTTCAGTCTTGCATGAACCACATCTTTTGGGGGCAGCTAAGGAGGTTTGTGCTAGTGTTTTTTGACAACATTCTGATCTATAGTTGGACATGGGAGGAGCACCTCCAACACTTGGAGGAGGTATTGCACATTCTGCAGGAGCAGCAATTCTATGCCAAGCTCTCCAAATGCGAGTTTGGATTGATAGAGATGCTTTATTGCGAGCATATCATTGGAGCAGACAGGGTGAAGGTTCATGAGGAGAAGATCAGGACCATCCAAGATTGGCCAATACCCCGAGACGTGACTACGCTGAGAGGCTTCTTGGGCATTTGTACTTACTACAGAAAGTTTTTCAAAGGGTTCTCGCAACTGGCAGCACCCTTGACCGACTTGACCAAGAAAGTGGCCTTCGCATGGACTGAGGGAGCACAAGCTGCTTTCGATCGCCTCAAGGAGGTGATGAGTAGTTGCCCTGTCTTGGCACTCCCAGATTTTTCCCAGCCATTCACGGTGGAGTGTGATGCATCAAGGGTGGGAGTTGGAGTTGTTTTGTCACAGGAGGGGCACCCCATAGCTTTCGAGAGTCGAAAGCTCCTAACGCATGAGCTGTCATATTCCATATATGGCAAAGAGATTCTGGCCATCATGCATGCATTGGCCAAGTTTTGTCAGTACTTGGTGGGCAACCGATTCCGAGTGAAGACTGATCACAACAATCTTCGACATTTCATGGGGCAGCAGGGCCTTAATGACATGCAGCAGAGATGGGTCATCAAGGTGCATGCCTACGACTTTGATATTGAGTATGTGCAGGGCAAGCACAACGTGGTGGCCGATGCTCTATCCAAGAGACCGGCTAGATTATCTCTTATGAGCATCTACTAGGATTGGAAGGTTCAGTTGTTGGTTGAATACTCCAAGGACAGGAAGGCCTGCGAGGTGCTAGAGGGGGCACATGCAGATGAGCGTTACTGTGTGATGGATGAGGTCATTTATTACAAGGGGCATATTTACTTAGTGTCCAACTCACAGTTGAGGGAGAGGGTACTCCAGGCAGCTCATGATTCACCATTGTCCGAACACCGTGGGTTCCGGAAGACTTACATGGTAGTTCGGGAGAGGTTCACATGGAAAGGCCTCAAGGAGGACTTGCTACAGCACATAAGGGATGTGAGGCCTGCCAGTGGAAAAGGGGGAGTTGACTCACCCTACAGGGCTATTACAACCACTTCCATTTCAGAGAGGAAATGGGAAAGTATCTCGATGGATTTATTCACTAGGCTCCCCACAATACAGGGGAAGGATTGCATCTATGTGGTGGTCGACAGGCTAACCAAATTTGCCCATTTCTTTGCCATCCCCACTAGATTCATGGATGCCCAGGTTGTCGATTTGTTCTTCCGAGAGATTTTCAGACTACATGGACTCCCTAAGAACATTGTTAGTGACAAAGATAGCAGGTTTATGGGTGGCTTTTGGCAGGAGCTCTTTAGGTTGGTTGAGACGAAGCTTACTCCTAGCACCATTACCACCCTCAAACAAACGGCCAGGCAGAGAGGGTCAACCGGTGGTTGGAAGAGTACCTGAGGAACTATGTGACGGTTCAGCAGAGGACGTGGATTCGGTGGTTGCACTTGAGCGAGTTCTGCTACAACACCACGCACCTAATGTCTATTGGTATGACTCCTTTTCGTGCCCTCTATGGTTATGATGCTTTGACTTTTGCTAATGTTATTTTCGAAGACAATCGGGCCCC
Organism: Pinus taeda; assembly: GCA_000404065.3. Taxonomy (NCBI): domain Eukaryota; kingdom Viridiplantae; phylum Streptophyta; class Pinopsida; order Pinales; family Pinaceae; genus Pinus; species Pinus taeda. The sequence goes on from APFE030191864.1 coordinate 57,959, forward strand.
AAAGGCCAACACTGGATCCAAGAGAGCCAAGATATCCTCAAAGCTCTTAAGGATAATCTTGCGATAGCCCAAAATCAACAAAAACTGTATGCAGATCGACACAGGGTAGAGAGGCACTTTGAGGAGGGGGGCCTAGTTTACCTTCGATTGCAGCCTTACAGACAGTCCACACTGAAACAAAAGGGGGCCGAGAAGCTACATCCAGGCTTCTATTAGCCCTACCAAGTGACCAGGTGGGTTGGGGAGGTGGCCTATGAGCTAACACTACCTCCAGGGAGCAGGATCCACAACGTGTTTCATGTCTCATGCTTGAAGAAGGTGTTGGGACAATAGGTGACTGCAATAGTTGATCTACCCCCATTGGATGATGAGGGCCATTTGGTGTTGGAACTAGAGGCCATACTGGAGATCAGGAAGAGAAGACTGAGGAGCGGAACCATCAGGGAGTTCTTGGTACACTGGAAGAACTTACCAGATGAGGATGCCACCTGGTAGGGTGAGCACATACTAGAGCGCCCAGCTTTGAGGTTGCTTAAGGGCAAGCAACATTTGGGAGGGGAGGACTGTCATGTTCCTTTTCAAAAGAATTAGTCACAGGGTGCAGCAACACAATTTTGGCAGCATTTTTGGTTTAGGAGGACCCCACATGCAGAAACTTATGAACTATAGGCAATTCGATTTATCTCTAGCAGCTAGTGGAATGTGGGGGCCACCACATGCATAATTCGAATTTGGCCAAGGAGGACGTTGGAGCAATGTTGCAGGAAGCGTCCCCCCCCCAGTTCCAAGGCCCAAAGCGCGTCCCATGCGGATTCGTCCAAGAAGCATCCCCAGAAGCATGCGTCCGCCTGTTTTGGACGCTTCCTGGAAATTTCCAAAGCTTTCCTCCGAAGCGCACTTCCTATAGCACTTCAGCCGTACGAAGCGTAGCGCTTCAAAGGGCCAAGCATACGCTTCCCGTACGGTTCCGTACGATTCCCGTGGATCCACCTTGGGTTAGGGTGAGGAATGAAGGCAAAAAAAATATAAATATAGCAAATGCTCCCTCATGGTAATGTTGAATTCTTAAATAAAAGTGGCATTCTCCTTTATTTTTCATTTTCATCCTTTTCCTTAAATTTTTAACATTACCATGAAATGACTCAAGATGTTTGAGAGTGGTTCCAGCCTCATTGGACTTCATATGGAGAAAATAGAAATTTCATATCCTATTCAAAATTCAGCAGACTTAACAGTTTTCAGGAATTCAGGATCAATGGGATTGTGGCATTTCATTAGATTATATCAAGTATGGAGGTATGCGATTAGCATTTAATCAAGAGCACCAAGCCCTATATGTACCCTAGTGTTGGTGGTGTTAATTTTTTAACTCCTTTGTCACGCCCTTAGCAAAAAATTACCTTTCAATCCAAAAAATTACCTTTCAATCAAGTCAAAATCATCGATCAAGCATGTTAAGCTTTTTCTACCATATTTTAAGTCTTGAATTAGGTAGCTTGATCAAAATTGGGCAATGTTCACTAATATCCCTAGACAATCGAGGTTAGAGGCAAAGGCTAGACAATCTAGATTCTAGGTGGTTGATGCATCTAAATGGTTGATGCTTGAATAATTAATCATTAATGTACAATGGATGCTATATCTATCTTCATTTATGCAAAAATATGCATGTTTTCATGTCTTCTACAACTAATTTGGTATTTGGGATGTTTGTTTTGAGTATAAATGCAAAAAGATATAAATATATATATATATATATAGCAGACGCTTTGCTTCCTAGATTTTTGGAAAATGACGCTTCCTCGTCCCCGCTTCGTGCAACATTGCGTTGGAGGGAATTCGAGCTAGTGGAAGGAGGGGCCCACAAGAGGCTAAGGGGGGCCCAAGGTGATAAAAGAGGATGGAGCTCTCATTTTCCAGCATTCTGAATATTGAAAAACAAACTCAATCTTGTACGCTCTACTACTTAGCGATTATACCAGTGGTTTAGCCACAAGTCTGCCACAAGGAAGATTCAACCTCTACTTCGAGGGACTATCTGTGCCCGCCCTAGGGAGGTTGTTCTACAGAGGTTGCAGGAGTTTCCAGCAATGATTCACAGCTCAGCCAGCCACGCAAAGGAAGGAACTATGTGTTTTCTAGGCAGCCAGAAATACGCAGAGGTTGATTTAGCCAGCCAAGAGGCCCTAACTTGTTGGGAGTTTCAAGCGCAAGGAAGGTAGAGGGAAGAGGGTATTTTGTCAGTGTTTTGCAGCCAGCCAGCCAGTACACGCAGCAATATGCATTTTTGGGCAGAGAGACTGCGGAGTGGCCTCTAGCAGCAAATTCATGGGGCTTGATTGAGCAGCCATCAGGGCCAAGGACCATCCGGAAAGCAAGGGATCAACTAATACAAATGAAAGTAGCATTTGAAGGGTGTTTCTAGCTGGATTTGCAAGTTGTTTCCTGCAAATCGAATTTGGTAGCAGTAGCCAGAGAGCAGCTCCCAAGCTGCCAAAAACCCAAAGTCAAAATCAAAGAAATTCCCTTCTGGGTTTTTTTGGGTTGTGTTCAAGGAGTTTAAGGCTGAAAGGGCAGAATTTTTTATGCAGTTTTTGGGCACATTCCAGCAGGCCGAAGTCAACAGATCAGTAGTTTACTAGGACAGCGCAGAGCACAGTGGAGCAACAGGTAAACAGCCATCTTTCCAGCTATTCTACCACCTGGGTTTGGTCCAGCTTGTCCTTGAGACAAGCCCAGGTGCACCACTCATTTATATATTGTACTCTTGCTCTCATATTTCATAATATATGGCTCAGCAGTTCCAGTATTACAATGTTTCATGGGTATTTGATAAATGTTTTTAATTTTCCACTGTTGCACTGTTTGTTTATTTGGATTATCACTTAAATCCCTGTTTAGGAGCATTACATATGATTACTCAGAGAAGTTCAAGACCGACATCAACATTGCAGAACCATTACTTGAAACAATTGAACGTATTGGGCCATACAATGTCATCCAAGTTATCATTGATAATGCTACTAATTGTAAGGCCGCAGAAGCAATTATTGAGGATAAATACCCCAACATATTTTTGTTTGTGTGTTTGGTTCACATAATGAACCTTTTGATGCATGATATTATTAAGAACAAAAACCAACAATACAAATGGATTGGTGATTTGTACAAGAGAGGCAAACAAATGATAAAATTTATTACAAATCATAGCAATACCCATGGGCTTTTCCACATTCACTCAAGATTGGAGTTGTTGAAGATTGCGAAGACTAGATTTGCAAGTTATTACATCACCTTCAGGCACCTTTTGAAGGTAAGAGAGTCATTGGCTAGCATGGTATCAAGTCCACACTGGCAGGTATTAAAGGACATGGCTACAAATGCAGCTGACAAGCAAGGTTTTGAAAAAATGGAGGTGACCGCTCTTGATGGTCTGTTTTGGGCACGTGTGAGGCAAGTATTGCAATTCACCAAGCCCGTTTATAGCATGATTCATTTTGCAGATACAGAGAAACCAGTGATTGGAGAGGTGCATGAGCAGATGGATACCATGTTGGGGCAAATAAAAGATATTGTTCAAGAAGATGATCCCAACTTGTATACACTAATTCACAATTGTGTGTGTACACGGTGGAATAAACTTAATGTTCCACTACATGCCTTGGTGTATATCCTTATGCCAAAATACTACTCTCCATCTTGGCTGGGCCAACCTGCACCTAGGGGTCGGGTTAGGATCAAACCCCATACAGATCCAGAGGTATCTAAAGGATATATGGAAGCATTAGACAAGTTGGTACCTGACAAGGAGTGTGCTAATTTGTGTCTTGAATTATGCAGATACTTCAGTTGCACTGGTTTGTTTGGTTCTTTGCATGCAATTGAATATAGAGATAGATTTGATGCTCTCACGTGGTGGGAAGCATACGGCGGCATGGGACTTTTGCCAAAATTGGCAAAAAAGTTCTCTCACAGGTTGTAAATACTTCTTCTACAGAGAGGTGTTGGAGCACCTACAACTTCATACATAATGTGAGAAGAAACAGACTCAATGAAAATCGGGCAGAAAGCTAGGTTTATGTGCACTACAACTTGAGGTTGTTGAATCAATATTTTGATCAAGCTTATGAGGATCCAACATATAAAATCTGGGACAACCACCCAGAGAACGATAATTTGGAGAATGGCACTATACATCTTGAAGAATCAGAAGCAGAACTTTTGAAGATGATGATGAAGCAACAACAACCATGCCACCCCCATCATCCAGTAGCAGTGCCAATGCTCAAGTTCCAACATCTTTTCCTTTGTTGCCGCCACCTCCATCTACATCCTCACATGGAGGGAATGTGCCTTCCAGTTCTAGTCGTGCAATTGTGAGGGAGGAGACTACTAGAAGACCACCAATAGTACCACGACCTGCTCAGAAATTAGACATTTCTCGTGGCAAGAGGGCCAATAATTAGCAATAGATAATAAATTTACTTGTCTTTTCTAGTTTTTAGTAGTTTTTATAACTGTTGACTCTTTCATATTTATTATTATATTTTTTGTAAACAATATATGACAATTTAACTTTGAAGTTTGAAGTTGGCAATTATAACTCATTGGTAATGAATTATGAATATAATATTTCGTGAAAGTTGAAAATTGTTTCATTTCATTTCATGTTAGATATTATTTGTTGTAATGGCTACACTTAGCAAACAAGTACAACTTTGGTGATCAATGATGATAAATGTTATATATTGAATTTTGAAGAAACTTTAAGATTGATGAATCATGAGACTCAATATGTTGTATGTTACCAACTTGTGGACGTGGTTGAACCGTTGATGAAGATTATAACTTCTAGATGATTGTTGTTATATGGTTCAATCTATGTTTTTTATGCTTTTTATATCTAATTCATCATTCTACACTGCTTTTGTTGACATATATGCATCAAAAATATATATATATATATATATATATATATATATATATATATATATAATCACTCCCAAACCAGGAGCTTCTGAAAATGTCGCTCTCGTTCCCAAGTAACCTTGGTTTGGTTTTTATGTCCCCAAACCAAATTCACAATTCGTCCTTGCATTTCTTCAAGAAGTGAGTTGCAACTCACCATAAGACTCTAATTGCAACTCAAATGGGCAAACCATCAATTACGTTGAACCCCTAACATTGCGTTACAACTAAGGCACCCCTCCTATGATTCCATTGGTTGACTATTGTTTTATTTGATGATCTCTAGAGCTAGGGTTTTGCTCAGTAAGGACCAATGCAACTTTGCACATAGGGGTCCATTTTGCAAAAAACTGGCTTGAGTGATTGTGGGCAGCCTTCTCACATGGGACTTGGTCAAACACTCCTGTTAGAGCTCACAGAGCTCATTTATGCTAGTTGGTTTGGTTTTTATGCCCTCCGACCAAATTCACAATGTGTCTCTGAATGGCTTCAAGAAGTGAGTTGCAACTTGCTATAAATCTCTAACCCTGACTCAGGAGTTGGAGTTGCTTAGAATAAGAAAAATTGGTTATCCTCCTATCAAAATTCAAATCCCGTTAAACCATAAAAATATCAAGATTATTCTCCTAAATCTATTCTTTGTTCTTGCAATGGAAAAAAAATATATAATAAAAATACAACTTCAAGAAGTGAGTTGCAACTTGCTATAAATCTCTAACCCTGACTCAGGAGTTGGAGTTGCTTAGAATAAGAAAAATTGGTTATCCTCCTATCAAAATTCAAATCCCATTAAACCATAAAAATATCAAGATTATTCTCCTAAATCTATTCTTTGTTCTTGCAATGGAAAAAAAATATATATAATAAAAATACATTTTTCTGATGTCTAATTATTTACCATATGCTTGACTTGCTAATGTATTATTGAACACGATAGAGGCCTGCAAAAGAGCTATTGCATTTCTTAATCAAGATGAAGTTGTAATCCAAGTCAAGCATTAGTCCTTAAGTGCTTGGACCAACTGCTCTTCACCATTACATATCAGTTAAATATATAGACCATGTCATTTTATGTTTTAGCAAGAAGAATCAGGTAGAGAATATGTCCATGAAGAAGCTTTTTACACCAAAGAGAGCATTGTTAATATTAAGATCCTAGCAGAGAGAACAGCTACAACATTAGAGAATGTATTGTGTTAATCTTATTCATGTGGAGCTTCATCCCACCATGATATTTTACATAAAATACTTGTTCTAAAACCTTTTTGACATTTGATTTAGCTATCAATTTTGACAAACTCTCACAATATTATAATCAAGTATAATTGTTTTTTAAGTTTTCACATACTCTGTTTACATAATTATTATGTTGAATAGATGTAGGAAAGCTACAGTTACTCTACAATTTTCTTAGGCAAGAATTCTGGCTTGGGAAGATAGATATAGATCCTCAGTGATTATGCAACTTAAACTGGTTTCTCAGCACTTCTACATTCAGACATTGCCCAATCTAGATGATTTGTCACTAGATAATGGAAAAATTGCTTTGCAAATTCTAAATGGAGAAGCATCCCAAATATCTGTTAATTGTGAACGATTGGAACTGCATGACGATTTTCCAAATCCCATTGGACCCTGATTTCTTTTTGGTTGATTCAATTTTCTAATTTCTCTATTAGGTTATTTGTTTTGTAATGGGAGATTCTCTTTTGTTTAAAATGGACAGCCTGAATGTTTTTCTTAGTTCTCTTCTGTGACAATTGCTCCGTAACACAATCCTTTTGTTGAAAGTGCATACTCAAATGATTGTTGGTTACTATCAAGCTCACAAAGCTTAGAAGTATTTGCAACTTTTGAACTGCTTTAGATATTCTTGGCTTAAGTATGTGCGTTCTCAGTCCAATAGTCTTGTTACCAATAGGATTGCCTCTCTTTTGGGGGCCTACAGAGCAAGATCAATGCTTGATGTACTCCTTGAATTTCAAGGCCCTTAACTAGGCTCCTCAGAGAGAAAAATCCAAGGAAGTGGCATAACTAAAGGACTGTATCTGGAAACCATATGATGACTATGTTAGGTGTGAACAGTCTTTGTTTAGTTCATGGCATAGACGGCAAGGCCACACGCCACCACAATAATCTTCTTCTAACAAAATATTTGATACCTATGCCAATTCTTTCTCATTGATAAAACATAGAAAGTCTTCATCGATCACAACCTGGTGATGTCAAGTAGCTATAAGACTTCCTTCCAAGTTTATTGCTTATGAGTTATTACTTAACAATCCCGGGAACTTTGCACTGAATGGTATTCATTCTCTAGTCTAATCTCCTGCAGCAGTATTCATCTTCAGGAGGAACTACATACAATAATCCCATTTTCATTCCTCAGCGTAAGAACACATTATGTGTTACAATTCATGATCTATATCCCAGAAATAATGAAGCCTATACAAGCCTTCTTCTATATGCTTTACTCTGGCAATCTCTTGAGCAGTAACAGAAAGACATTTTCCTATTCCCTTAACTCAGATACCAGCTCTAATGATTCATTGATTGAATGCTACAATTTCCAGCCAATAGACCAGTTGTCAGCCAAGTCTCCCCCTTTTTATTTCGACAACGGATATGGTCTCCAAAACCATCACAATTAATTCTCCCAGCATCAAAGATTCTGAAATCTAAGTGCAACAAATTGGTACTCTTTCTGAAACCAAAAAAGGAGGAGAACACAAGAATCAAGCGAGGCAGGCTTTGGAGGCTTTCATCTCATTTTTTGTTTTCTCATTTGATAATATGTTAAATGTGAGATTTAAAGCTCTCAAGGACCAACTAAAGGGTAGCAGCAGGATTCGTCAGGAATCAAACGAAGTATTGCAATTTGCATTGGGTTGCATAGCTGCAGCTGAAATCAAAAGTGGTATTAATGAAGCTAGGGAGATGCTACATGGTGAATGTGATATATTCTTCTCCAATTTTATCAACTTCAGCAGGCATTTCAGAAAGCTTTAGAAGTGACATCGGAGTCAAGCAAGGCTGCCATTTAACCCCAACTCTTTTTGGTTTATATATTGAATCATTGATAAATTGGAAGAGTGGCTAAATCTGCAAGGTGGGGATGGTGTTCTGTTGGGGGAGTTTGTGATAAAGCTTCTTTTATATGTTGATGACCTTGTATTGATTGCTAAATCATCCCAGGGATTGCAGATGCACCTATATGCCCTTGAGCATTTTTGTAAAGCAGTGGGGATGCAAGTCAATATCAGCAAGACCAAAATAATGATTTTCTCAAATAAAAGGAAGCAGAGCCAACATACGTTCTTTTATGAAGGAAACATTCTTGAAGAAGTAAATGATTACAAGTACCTTGGGATTGATTTCAACAACAAACTTAATTTGGAGGAATGTAGAAAGAAGAGAATTTTAGGAGGGTGGAAAGCATTATATGCTCTTCAAAACAGATGTAGAGAGGCAGAGTTATGGGATTGGAAAATGATTAGTGTGTTTTTTGGGCTCCTAGTTTGTCTAGTGATATTATATGGGTGTGAATTGTCAGGTAGCAACATCCCTGTCTCGGAAGCAAATTGAGAAAATCCAAAAACTGTTGACCATGAGCAAGTTTAAAATAAAAATTTTGGTTCCTTATGAGATAATGTTGAGTGAAACAGGAGCAGCTCCCATCGAAACGATTGTTATGGTGCGTCTCATAAGGTACCTAAAAAGAATTGAGCAAATGGGAGTAGGTAGATGGCCTGAAGTTATCTTCAATGAAGGCATGAGTGAAAGAAAGAAATCATGGATAAGACAAAATAACAAATGGATGCAAAAATGGAATATTTACCTCAATGCCTATCCCACAAATAGCAAGAAGTTAAGGAATTTTGTTATGGAGAAGTTTCGTAAGCGTATATGGGTAAAAGAGTTGGGTAGAAAGAAGAAGTACTAGGTTCAGGAATGCAACCCCACTTGTAATCTCCAACAAAGAGAGTACATTGGAGCTAGCATTCCATGGAGAGCAAAGATTTTTATTGCTCAATTAAGAACTAACTCGCATCAACTTCCATGTGAAATGGGTCGGTGGAAAAGACCTAAAGAAGCTTGAGAAGAATGGATGCGTACTTTTTGCACTTCTGGGGTAGTGGAATCAGAAAAACATTTTATTTTGGAATGTGATGCTTTTAGAGACATCAAAGACAATTACAACAGTATGTTAACATTGGTTCCTTGGCATTGTCCTTTCAGTGAGGGGATTGTTAGAAGGTTGGGTCAGCTGATCGTTAATTTGAGTAATGAAATGATTAAATTGCAAAAGGTGAAAAGCAGGGAGGCTGGTGGTCCCATAGACTATTTTTAGTCTCGTGGACGTTAAAATTTCATTCATTCAAAATAAGAGTTATACAAAAACCATTGAGTTGAAGGAAGGTCCTTGAAAGCAATTCACACATGAGATGGAACCATTTTTGTGCAACAAAGACATACAAACAATGAAAAGATGTTCTTCTCATGGTCCCAAAGACAAAGGCCAATGTGGCGGTTTTTGGTCCAGGAATAATAACAGAGGGTGATGGTAGTCGGTATTGTCTAGATGGTGATGTCTGACACAAATTCATATAGTGGTACGTACCCAATGAATATTAATTTCGAATGAAACAGAATGTTTGTTGGATGTGGGTTTCCAAGAAAAATTAAAGATGTATTTTAGTATTTCCCACTGAATGTCAAACTCTTATATCTTCAATGACAATGAAGGGTGATATAAGAGCCTTGCATGATTTACCTAGAGACAAAGCATGTTTTTAGGAGGCATATAAGGGATTTCATATAGACTTACGATTTGGTTATTTTTTTGTTGGAAAAACTTGGTTTGCAGGCATTCGCATTGTATTCTCTCAAATTGCAATTTTTGAGACTTATGGATTTTCAATGTTTCAAATCATGGCAAGTTTTGTTTCCAATAGTAGCTGATGTAGCAAGTCGTGGTGTTGATGTTGTGATCAATTCTGATATACCAAGGTATCCTCATCACTAGGTTCATTACAGTGTTGACAATATCGGCGATATTTGGAAATATCGCGATATTCCACGATATTGTCGATATCTTGCGAAAATATCGCGCAACAATAGGAAAAATCGGCAGTCCGGCGAAGCCACACCTAGAAAAAGGCAAATTCCATTTTTTTTGCTCATTTCGGTTTTCTAAGTTTTGGAGAAGGAAGGGGGGAGCGAATTGAGGATCGAAGAGCCATTATCACCACCAACTGCGAATTTTTTATCGATCAAAGATTGAAGAACAATGAAACAAACTTCATTTCTTCCATTAACAAGTATGTTCTTAAAAACCCCTATGTTAATGATTTTTTTCATAGATTTAGGGTTATTCTTGCTTGCCTCTTTGCCTACCAACATTTTGCTTCTTCTTTTTTCCATTTGCTATGATTTTCAAGTCCATGAGCCAATGCAAGGGTTTTCTCCATATTTAGACAGCAAACTCCATTTCTTTTTTTAACTTTCAAATGCACCCTCTTATTGCCATTTTTCATTGAATTCACATTGCAAATAATGTAGCAAAAAAATTATTTTGTAAAATGAGGTGGTTATTACTTATTATTTTTTGTGTATGGGTGGAGTAACTTTAATCACTAATTCCAATTTTTTGTTTTTTTGGTGTCCTAAGTTTGAATTAGCTCACTACAAATATGCCAAAAGCCTTGGACCCATTTTGGGAGTATGGGGAGCCTGATGGTGGGACAAATCGGGCATATCTATCATGCAAATTGTGTGGGACCAAGATGACAAGAGGGGTTACACAATTGAAATACCATCTGGCTAGACTCCCTAGATATGATGTTGGGCTTTGTACAATTTCTATTCCGGAGCTTATACAAAAAGCTCTTGAAGCAATTGATGAAAAAGACAAAAAGAAGGAAGAGGCAGAAAGAAACAAGGTTGAACGTGCAGGTAGATCTTTCAAGATATCTTCTTCTGATTTTGAGGCTGAGGGTAGTGGGAAGCGCTCCACAGCATCACCTGCTATTGCTAGTGCGAGGTCATCATTTTTTGTTCCACAAACAGGACATGGAGCACAACCTTCCATAAAATCAATTGTTAAAAAAAAAGGAGAATCAAGAAGCAGATAGAGTTATGGGGAGGTGTCGTTTCTGGAGCGACTTACCTCTCAGCACCACCAAACCCAATCCATTTTGGCAGCCAATGTGTGATGTTGTGGGCCCAGGGTACAAAAGTGCTACATATGAGGAGTTGCGGGGGCCAATTCTTCAAGCAGAAAAGCAAGACATCAACTCTAGATTGGCAAAGTTGAAACAAACATGGGAAGTGTCTGGATGCACAGTGATGTCTAATGGTTGGACAGATAGGAAGGGTAGGACCCTTCTAAATTTCTTGGTACATTGCCCTAAAGGTACCATGTTTATTAAATCAGTGGATGCATTAGCACATATCAAAGATGCAACAATGATATGTGAGTTGTTAGATGGGTTCATTAGGGAGATTGGTGTGCAAAATGTGGTGCAAGTCATAACAGACAATGCAGCTAATTATGTGTCTGTCGGCAGGACACTTATGGAGAGGCATCACATTGTTCTAGTCTCCGTGTGCAACCCATTATATCGATTTGCTGCTTGAGGATATGGGGAAACTCTCCTTCATCAAGGAGGTGATTGATATGGCTAGGAGCATCCCCAAGTTTATTTATAACCATGCTTTTGTTCTTAGACTCATGAGGAGATACACTAGAAACAAGGAGTTGCAGCATCCTACAATCACACGTTTTGCCACCAACTTTATTACTCTTCAATCTTTTCTTCGATTGCCAGTTCAAGTTGAAGCAAATGTTTGTTTTTGATAAGTGGCGTGATTGTAGATACACCAGGAGACAGGACGGGAGAGCCATTGCAAAAAATGGTGTACTTTGACACATTTTGGTAGGGAGTAGAAGAAGCGTGCTCAATTAGTGAACCTATAGTAAAGGTTCTGAGATTGGTAGATGGAAACAAGCCTAAAATGGCTTATTTGTATGAGGCCATGGATAGGGCCAAGGAGGTCATTCGTTCTTATGACCTTCTTATGACCTCCTTGGTTCTACTAGGCTTGATAGGCATATGATGTTATGGGATGTGATTGATACTCAGTGGACAGGGATGCTTCATCTATGCATTCATGCAGTAACACTTTCCTCAACCCCTCATTTTCATACAAATGCGCCTTTGATTTTGATGGCGAGGTGATGGAAGGGCTCCATTTCTGTATTCAGAGGATGGTACCTGATCCTGAGCTTCGTAGCAAAATCAATCGCGAGATACAGTTTTATCGGGATTGTGTTGGCCTATTTGGCTTTGATGATATTATGGAAAGGACCCTCCTCTTCATGCCACGTAAGTGACAAGTCATCACTCATTAGAATTTTTCCATTTAGAATTTCCATATTTATAATTCTAGATTTTTAAAATTCAATTATGTAACTTTTATTTGAAAGTTTAATTATGTTTTAAGTTTTTGAATTTTTTATTTATTTATTTTGTTGTAGATATTTGGTGGCAAAGCTATGGTGCAAGGGCACCAAATTTGCAGAAATTGACCATAAGAATCCTGAGTCAAACATGTAGCTCTTCAGGGTGTGAGCGCAATTGGAGTGTATTCGAGAAAATACACTCAAAAAGCACAACAGGTATAACTTTGAGTTTCAGCCTTCGGTTGAGCAATTACATTTATCGTAATTTTTAATTTATGACCCCAAGTGTCAAGACTCAAGACTCAAGACTCCTTAGTTTTTTTGACACTCTTACAGGTTGGAGTTCGCACGCCTCAATGATTTAGTGTATGTGCATTACAATATCCGACTTTGAGTGAAGCAAATAGAAGTACCAATGGATCCAGATGTCATTTCCTAGACAATATTGATGTATTGTCTCAGTGGAGGGTGGAGTCTGAGGTGCCCATCTTGAAGGAGTCACCTTCATGGTTAGAGCCAGATGATCCATTAGAATAGGGGCAGCAAGAGGAGGAGGAGCAACATAAGGAGGAGGAGACTGTGGGAGCATCACCATCAACACCATCTGCTATAGATATAGGAGAGCATAGCTCCATACGAAGCACACATTATTTAACATTAGATGCAGGGGCACGCCAGGGCCTTCTACCGCTAGGGGCAGACCTGGCAAACAGCCCATCATGTTTTCCTATAAAAGGGGGAGAGGGCACTAATTTCAAATAGATAGCTACTAGTTTTATTTGTTTTGCAACATATAACTCATGATGATCAGATACTTTTATATATGTGATGTTATTTTGTATTGGTTCTCCACATTTGAGTCCTTGATTGGACAATTATTGGGGATCAGCGGGATTTGGTATCGCCTTTGATGTATCATTTCTATTTGACATCATATATATAAGTACTTTCTTCATATTTATGTGTCTGTGTGTTTATTTCATGTTGTTATTGCTTTATATGTTTAAAAATCTTTGAAAAAATGAATATATTATGCATTTTTTATGCTTGTCGATATTTGTCGATATTTTCGCCAATATTGTCGATAAGATGTTTTCTGGACACTCGTCGATATTTCGCCGATGTCGATATTATCAACACTGGTTCATTGTGTAGGTCGTACTACGAAAGATGGAAGGGGCGGCCACCTATTTTGACTTTTAGTAACCTTTCTTATTCAGAAAATTTCCTACATATGTTTGACTCACTGGGTCAGAAATCATATAAGCCTAATACTCTACTAGCAATAGCCCTTGGTCTGCTTTTGATCTTGCATGTGGAGCATTCCACATGAAATGAACAGTCCAACAGTGGTTGCACGACACCTTGCTTCCAGTACTGTCGATGTCTATACAGCTCTTGTTGGGGCACTCATTTATGTCTATACCACTCTTACAGACAGTGACTATGAACAACAATATATGATATAATTACTTTTTGTGAAGAGGCCATGAGGAACATTCAAGAGAGACAGCCAAGATATGCCATACCTCACGCATCAAGTCATTTCCAGTTGTAGTGAGGCATATGGTTTAGTAGTGAGAGATGGAACATCTTGGCCATCCCTTAACTCCAATATTCTTGATGCATCCATTGTTTATTTATTCATGTAATCACTAACCAGCATCTGTCTAGTCCACTCTTTTCTGCTTGCTCATTCCATCTTACCTCTGAACATAATAGCTTTGATTAGAGGTGATCATGGTCATCCAATATAGAAATGATGTGTGTAGTGAGGCATGTGGTTTAGTGTGCAAGATATGGAACATCTTGGCATCCCTTGACTCCAATATTCTTGATGCATCCATTGTTTATTTATTCATGTAATCACTAACCAGCATTTGTCTAGTCTGCTCTTCTCTGCTTGCTCATTCCATCTTACCTCGGAACATAATAGCTCTTATTAGAGATGATCATGGACATCCAATATAGAAATGATGTGTATAGGTTTGGATTAATGGAAGGAATATATAATTCACAATGAGTATGTATCAGAAACACTCATTTCTTTTAGGGCTAGGATGAGACTAGATTAGGGCTAGCCCATGTATTGGATGGAAGAAGACCGATCCAACGACAACGGGATTTTTATCACCAGGATTATGCAAGGTTCAGTGGAGCTTGGACAACCCTTGGGAAGTTTAATTCCCCAAAGTGGCTTCCATCCTTAACCCCTCCCATGAGGTTTGAACCTATGACTTAGGGACTAAACCCCATGTAAATTGGTCTGCACCTCATGGGTATTTCTTTCTTAGTTGAGTGAATATTGCCTTTATCCCGCCTACTCACAATATTGGAAATGAGTTATATGCCCAGAAAACCCAAATATTCCTTACCTGATATTCTTGGGATGTGTGGCTCGGAATCCATCGATGGCTAAAGAGCAAGCTTGGTTGGACATTACACCATTCCTATGATGGGTTTGCAGGGAATAAAACTATTCTATAGTTTCATCGATAGCATAGATAAGCATCTCCAAGAGCTCTTAAACCCACCTAGCCAATTAAACTACTACTTAACACCTCATTAAAACCCAAAAACTGAGGAATAAAATCCAAACAAAAATCCAATAAGACTTGTTATTCTAGCCATAACGTGTTAAAAATGGCAACTAGGGACAAATTCAACTTTAAACAACTCCTTTGGGGAAGATAATTGTGGCACTGAATTCCTCTTTTCGAGAGGACCAATATCAATCTAAAGATCGTCAAATTTGGATAAGTAGAAGTGGAATTTTATATTTATGTTTCTCTCATGTAAATTATTTAGGTCGGCCTCAACTATATGTCGGCTTAAGAAGATCAAAAGTCACGTCCCCTCAACTCCACCAAATTGTATATATAGAGGAGCATTCTCTCTCATTTGGACACATCAATCAAAAGAAAAAAATATCTTTGTGGCAACGAAGATTAAGGAGGATAAATTATGGTTATGGTTGGGACTGTTTTAGTTAGGGCTTTGTCATAATAGGTCTAAGTTTGATGCAAGGAAACCAGGGATTTCTTCCTCCTTCCCCCCTGCTTCATTTGTTTCTGTCAATTATAGTGCATTACAGGACTCTGCATTCACTGATAAATTTTCTCCCTCCATTACATGTGTTATCTCCATTCCCCCCCCCACCTTATTTCCACCATTGTTCCATCTGTGCCTTCCCCCATAGCCTCGCCGCATTTGTCCTCCCCGAAGCGTTCGGATCCACCTCACCCATATAACCTCCAATCTCGCCCTAACTCGAAGAGCCATACCCCTTTCAGCTTAGGGCTTGGCTCCTCTATCACTGAACATGTGATCCAATCTACTCGTGGCCAAAAATCTAATCTCAAAAAAGCCATTCAAAAGGCTGGGGCTAAAGTTGTCTCTAGAAGGCAATCCACTCTAGAAGGGGTTCTTAGAGCTATGAACACCCCTGGGAAAGTTCCACCATGAAATGGCTTTCTTTTAACTGCAGGGGTATGGCTAATGCCTCCAAAAAACTAGCACTTCGTCGGTTATTTGATTCAGAACCTGTGGACATCATTATGCTGCAAGAAACCCTAGGAGATGCCGACACAATCAGCAAAACCTTATCTTCCCTTAAACCTGGTTGGCATTTTATCTCCCTTGATGCCACAGGTAGATCAAGAGGCTTAACCATCGAATATAACCCTCACTCCATTAAAGTTATTGCATCTTGGGGAGAGGTAGGGTTTCTCGGCATGGATACCTTCTCAACTGACCTAGGGTTAAGCATCAGGGTCATCAATGTATATTGCCCTTGTCAACAGAGAAAGGAGTTCTGGCAGCATTTCCTTGACTTGGAGCTCACTTCGAAGGACAGCCTGATCGTTGGAGGAGACCTCAACTTTTCCATTGGTTTTGGGGAATCGTGGGGTTCCCATGCTCAGGTTGACCCCTTCTCTGAATTTTTCATGAACTCCCCGGAGCAGCATAACCTCTCTAATCTACCCATGATCAAACCCTTGCCCACCTGGAGGAATCGAAGGAGGATGAGGATGTGGAAGCATTGTTTTGTTATGAAATTGGCTCACAAAAAGATAGATGAACGCCTTAGAAATAAGCCTCTTCGAGGGGGCAACCTCCTTTACATTACACAAATGAACAATTCTTGGATGATACAAATGACAAGACCTCCTTTCTAGATATAGGAGTCTAAGGGTCATAATATAGATCAGAGCTGACATAACAGAAATAATGTAGAGGGCACAGTAATAACAAAGTGGGCTCTGTGGGGCACAAAATAACAATTATGGGGAAACTACATGGCACAATAATATAAAAAAGGGTTGTAACTAAATAACGAAGAAGGGTTACACCAGTAGTATAGGGACCTAAACAGTGCAACCATCTTCCTCAAAAAGTGTTGTCCTCAACGCTTGAGTAGTTCTTGATGCTTCTGTATAAAATTCTTGTCCTCCCATGTGGAATTTTCAACAGGTAAGTTCTTCCACTTGATGAGATACTCTGAAATTGATCGATTTCATAGCTGACAAGTTCTTGTTTATGTGACTGCTCCAGGTTCCAATATGATTTTTCTTTTCTCGTCAAGTCCTAGCAATATTGTTTGAACTGGGATCTTCTACAACTTTTGAATGAGTGGCCACACTTCTTCGTCCTTCTTCCATTCATCCTTGCTTCATTTATCCAATCTGGTTGGATAATAGAAATAGCACAAAAAAATGCTTCCACATCCTCATCCTTTCTTGAGAGTGCATCTGCAACAAAAATTTTCCTCCCTTTTTTGTAGATGATTTCAAAGTCATAACCCAACATATTTGTGACCCATTTTTCTGTTCTTCTAAAGGTAATCTTTGTTCTAAAAATCATTTAAGACTATCATGATCCATTTTTACCTTAAAGTGTCTTCCCATTAGGTAAGGTCGCCATTTCTTAAGAGTGTGTAGTATTACCAACATTTCCTTCTCATAAATAGCTTTCTTGAGGGACATTTGTTGTATGGATGTAACCATAAAAATACCCAATCGCCTACATCAAAAACTCCTTTCATTATGATGTTGATCTGCTTGTTGTTTCATTCAATCTGCACCAAAGTGGCCTTATCCTTTAAAAGTTGGAGAACTTGTTGTTGATGTTCGATGTGATATTTCACTGCTTGAATCTTTTTCTTCTTGATATGTCCTTCTATCTTGAGATTTTGAGGAGTCGTAATTTCTTCCAATGCATTACAAGATATGGTTGGATTCATTTCTTGATGTCGATGTGATCTTTCACTTCTTCAACATTTTTCTTCTTGATATGTCCTTCTATCTTGATAGTTTGAGGAGTGATATTTTCTTCCAATGCATTACAAGATATGGTCGGATTCATTTCTTGATGCTCAATGTGATCTTTCACTTCTTGAACATTTTTCTTCTTGATGTGTCCTTCTATATTGATAGCTTAAGGAGTGGTAATTCTGGCCAATGCATTACAAGATATGGTTGGCTTCATTTCTTCTTTCTCGATGTGATCTTTCACTTCTTGCGCCTTTTTCTTCTTGATATGTCCTTCTATCTTGAGAGTTTGAGGAGTGATAATTCTTGCCAATGCTTTTATTAGATATGGTCAGATTCATTTCTTCTTTCTTTGGGGTTGGTTCTTGGTGTATATCCTCTTCTTTTGATGTTTCATGATCCTTTTCTTCCTCCTCTTCATAATCTATGTAAAATAATTTCTTCTCCACACACTTATGACCTTTAGTGCATTTGCTATCACAATTGTAACAAAGCCCTTTTTCTCTTTTTTCTTCCAATTGTTGTGGTGTAAACCTTGTAGGTTGTGGAAGGCTAGGAGAAAAAGTACTTCCATAATTATAGAACACATATTCCATTAAATTTGGAATTATATAGTGGATCTAGAATTTCAAAATAACCAAAGAAAACAATTCTAGCAAAGTCCTTGTAATAAAAAATTCCCAATTTTAATGAAATATGTGTTATAGTCGTTAGTGGTGGGATTCCTTGTTTTCGTAATTTCACTTTCATTTTTTCTTGCCCACCTGAATGCCTTCTCCAATGAATTAGGTTCCCAAAGACGAACTTCATGTTGAATGTTATCCTTTAAGTACCTACGAAGACATCAATCCTTTGCTTCTCTGAAATATCATTTACCCTTATATTCAATTTTTTAAAGTCCTCAATGTGCTCAACCATTGAACCCTTTTGTTTGAGATTTATCAATTTGCTAAAGAAGGTGTTTCTCTTTGTATCCTCATAATGTGCTATCATTTCCTCTATGAAAATTGACCATGTAACAAGTGGTTTACGAGAACAAAGCCCTTTATACCATAAAAATTGATCAGTTTCTAAATATGAAGATGCAATAAGTACCTTTTGTAACAGTGGTACACCATGTAGATCAAAATATTTCTCCATCTGTAGTATCCAATTTACCGGATCGTTGCCATCAAACTTCCTCATCTTGCTTTTTCTTGATTTTAGGAGCTCAATCTTGAAATGACTGTAGCTCTGTACTTTCGAATCTTTAAGTTCTAAAATTTTGATCTGTAATAGCCCTCTGAGTCCTCTTTCTAACCCCATAATTCTCATCAAGATTGGATTCTCCAAGGAAGACTTATACCAAATCTCCCACAGTGACCTGATTATAGACTTGTTCAGTAGAGCGAACTCGTATGACGTGCTGCGGATCACTGTTTCACGCTTAGGTTCTGAAAATGGTACCCAAACAACTGCAGCCTGTCCACTTTCTATAACTTCTTATGAAATTTCAATCTAATTCTCAAAACAAAAGTTATGATGATTTTCCTTAGGTCACCTGTTTGGAATGTAATTCGGGAGTCTGCAAAAATTCCAACTTCCTCAGGTGATATCTCTGTAAATATAGCGAGACAAGCTCTGAAATTCAGACCCAAAATTCAAATTGGTTTCGGTCCAAATGGATTTTTTTTAGCTTCTGAAACGTCCAGGAAAAAAAAAAAAAAGTTATAGCACAAATTCCACAAAGGCCTGTTTTAGATGAAATTCTGGAGCTTGCAAAAACCCTAAATTCCTCAGATCATATCTCCAAAAATATAGAGAGATAAGATAAGAAATTTGGACGCAAGGTTCAAAGCAATTTCGTCTCAAATGGGTTTTTTTCCACTTCTGAAACATCACAAGAAAAAATTTATAGTGACAATGCCTTGATGACCTATTTAGAGTAGTGAAACCATAAAATCCAAAGCTCTGATACCAAATGTTATGAAACCAGCTCACAAAAACATAGAAAAGATAGATGAACGCCTTAGAAATAAGCCTCTTTGATGGGGCAACCTCCTTTACATTACACAAATGAACAATTCTTAGATGACATGAATGATAAGGCCTCCTTTCTATATATAGGAGTCTAATGGGTCATAATATAATCAGAGCCAACATAACAATGATAATGTAAGGGCACAATAATAACAATAGTGGGATTCTATGGGGCACAATAATAACAATATGGGGACTACATGGGCACAACAATATAATAAGGGGGTTGTACTAATAACAATAAGGGGTTACACTAGTAGTATAGGGACCTAACAATTTTGGATTTTTTTGCTCATGGACGTATATTTCGCTATAGTTATCTTTCCGAAGTTTCTGTGTTTTATGTGTTGAGGATGCTAGTGGATCAATTGTTTTAAGCAGTTGTTTGAATTTTTCTTTTGGTATCTCAATCACAATAGGATCTCCTTGACTTCTCAAGTTGTATCGATTGTTGTGCTTTTGGGGCTCCTTTACAGTGGTTGTTTTCTTCGGGGTAGCATTAAGACATTGATACATGTTAACTATGTGCCTAGAAATTGGAGTTTCATCATATGCAGCATCCTCTTCATCATATTCATCTTCCAGTTAAACTTGCTCACTGGCTTTAAAATGATCATTCATCCTTGAAGCCATAGTTCCCATTATTCGTTTCCATTCTGGACAGGACTTCTCTGAATGTCGTTCTTCGTGGATCATGCAAAAGTTACCCTTCACAAAATGGTCCACTTGGAACACAACATTGGAGATCTACGTAGATTTAGCTAGGTGAACACTGCTGCTCCCTGATGCCACATTCTTCCTCCATGCAAAAATGGGAGGTTTGTTGCTCGCTATTGTCTTGTTCATCTTTTGCTTGAGTTTTGCTACTTCGGTTGTCAAGGACTTGACGAGACGAGTAAGGGTCTCAACTTCACTTGTTTCTTTTTCCTTTACCTTACTCACAGTAGTTTGATACCTCCTGCACGTCTCTTTAGAGCCCTTAGCTGGTTCATCATCTACAATGACTCCAATCGCACGCAAGTCTTTCTCCACATCAATTGCTTCTTGGAAATTTTTTGGAAGTGTTGGTTTCGCAACTCGCTTGATGAACTACGCAATGTTGGTTGGTAGTACAGACGTGTAGTAGTCAACTGTGATGGAGTCATGAGGCTTAGTGTTTGTAGTGTACTTGTTCAGGATAGGGTTAAACCTCTGGTTAAAATCTTTCATCTTTTCTTTCTGCTCCATCTTGACACTACCAAACTCTTTTAACAACATGGCGAGGGTTTTGTCATTAGCAAATTTCTCAAGGAAAATTCTCTTGAACATCCCCCAGTTCTTGATGGAGTTGACAGGAAGGATATGGTACCATATATTTGCTCTTCCGTTTAAGGTGCATGGAAACAGAGTATATGCAACATCGTCATAACGTACCTCAAGCGTCTGCAGATATAGGTAAAACGTGTCTATATGGTCTTCTGCCTTCACTGCTCTGTCAAGGTCATATTTCATTAACATCTTCTCTGTGTGCCTTGGCATCTTATACAAGACACCCTGGAGTGCTAATGGGTGTTGTGTCATCCATTTCAGATTTTGATCAGCCATATTGTCCTCTTCTTTTGAATCAGATGGTTCAACCTTTGAATCTATTGGTTCGTCTCTGCCTTCACCTCCTCCGTTGCCTTCCCCTCTGCTGCCTTCGTCAGAACCTGAGCCCAAGAGTATGTTGTTAACTTCTTCTCCTTCATGGAAAAAAATGAGGTTCCTCTTCATTCTCAACAGTTTTTGCTAGCTCTTCAAGAGTGGCAAGGATTTCTTGTTCAACAGACGAGACTACCACTCCTGTGGTGTAGTCATTTTCTTCCTCTACGAAGAGGGAAGATTGTGTACTCCTAGAATCAGTCCAATAGCTTTGGAAAATAGAGGGATGATGGGATGGACAATGGGAAGGTAGTGATATGAAATTTCTTGTTCAGGTCTGGGAGGTGATGAGTAACCAATTTCAGAGTTGCATGTGGGAGAGAGGGAGTTCGTATTATTTCCTTGACTAGATGATGGATACGTGGGGTTGAGAGGACATTCAGCCATAAACTACTGGCATCCCTCCTTCTAGCACCAAAAATGTTGATGGTGCTAGACTTGCCAACATTCAGGGGATCTCCCCAATATGAAGTCCCAACTAGACCTCACACCGTTTGGTGTAGGATTCCCATCCTATGCGATGGCCCGGTTGCCATTATCTTAGATATTTTCCTTAGCTCTTGTTGTTCAACACATGAGAGTGTTATGCTTGTAACTTCAAGAAAGTGAGGTGAGTATGTCTGGTGAGTGCGTAATGTTACTTTGTGTCCGAGTTCTCTTACTGTCAAAGGGGCAAGTGAAGTGAGACTCTTGATGAGAGGGAATAGTCCCAACCCAGGAAGAAACACACGTGAACAACAACAAGGGTCTATCCAGCATCTAGCAAAATAGTCCACAGGAGATGCGACAGTTGTGAAAACAAAATTTTAAGGGAAAACATGTACACCATCCAACGGAGTAGTCCACACGGGCGTGAAAGTTGTTAAAACAAAGAAAACACAAGGATGGTCTATCTAATGTTCAGCAGAGTAGTCTACATGGACAGGACAACTGTGATAAACAATACAACACATATTCAACAATGTAAGTAAAAAAAATAACCGAAGTAATTCAACTATCTTAGTATTGGTTAAGCAAACATGCATTACAAATGTTTAAAGAGTAGTCTTACAAATGGATACAAAACATGTGTGAAAACGTGTTGGCCTGAGACAGGATTCTGAAATAAGAAAAAGTTCCAAGGCACATCTCTAAACCATACATCTCTAGTCCCAGTAGTGGGACATTGGAGCCACTCCTCGTGATCCAGGTGGATGTTGGTGGCCACCCACCTATCCCATTTGGACCCCCACAACTGTCTCTTTCAGTCTTTTCAGTTTCCTTAATTGTAGCACAACTTACTATTTTTAACAGTTTTTCGGGTCCTGAACTTCCAGAGCCGTTTTGAGGCCCTAAACGACGTTTTTTGGGGAATCCGGGGGAAACATGGGTCCATGGAATGGACCGATGTTGCCCATTCCAACAATGGTAGTTCTCGGATAGATCTTTCTAACGAGCTATCATACGCGTCAAACGGAGATCGTATGCCAAAGTTACGACCCCGGGAAATTGATGTACCAATTTACCCAAAACGGGGCCCACAATTTGGCGTTTCATCTTCTAAGAGTCGGTTTTGGAATGTGAAGGGTTTTCCATTGTTTCTCAATAATAAATAGGCCTTCGAGCCTCATTGTAACATAGTTCGGAATAGTTCAGAGACATGTAGCCGCACATCTCTTCTCAGAGATAAGCTACCATCGTCCTAGCTGGTTTATTTCCAATTCTGGTTGTAAGCATATTTTGGTATTTTCTATTAATGAAATGAAGTGTTATTTC
>APFE030191864.1:89488-105448 GCA_000404065.3 Pinus taeda
GTGTTTGGAAACATGAATGAAAATCTTTAAAATTATGTGTTTTTATAAAAAAATAAATATTTAATGTATTTTTTACAAAGACCGAGTCATTGAAATCGAGTCGGCCGAGTCGATACCAAGTTGGAGTCGGAGTTGGAGTCTACCCTCAACCAAGTCGGAGTTGGAGTCGACCCTCGACCGAGTCGGAGTTGGAGTCGGAGTTCTAAAACATTGGTTCTCAGTCACAAAGTCCCCACGAGGGATGCACTAACCCGCAAAGCCATTCATGGACCACACTGGTGTGTCCTCTGCAAACAAGCATCTGAAACTATTGATCATCTCTTCATAACATGCGAAACTTTGGTATATATTTGGAGATCCATTTCACCTATGATTCATTATAATGGCAGCTGGGAAGGAGACAACATCGTACAAGCTTGGAAAACTTGGTTCAGATCTCATTCGGGTTCCAATCTGCTCTGCCTCCCCTTGATCATTTGTTGGGCCATCTAGCTAGCCAGGAACAGAATCATTTTTGAAGACCGAACAGTCAGGTGGCAATCATCATTTCTAAAATTATTTCTTCATATCAAGAGCTCCCCGAATTCACTCAGTCCAAGCCGCGAAGACCACATGCACCTGAACCTATCAATCATTCCACTCCTTGGGCTTTCTTTGATGGTGCGGCCCAGGAACATGGATGTGGGGGAGGATTTATATTGCATCTCACTGATCAGCACCATTATAGTGTAAAGATGGGACTTGGAGAAAGGACAAAAAACTATGCTGAATTAATCTCCCTTCGTCATTTATTGCACTTTGCATTAAGTCATGATTGCATAAATTTACAGATCTTTAGGGACTCAAAAATCACCATAAATTGGTTTAATAATGTTACCTCATGCCACTCACACACACTCAGAAACATATTGGATGAAGTTAACATTTTCAGAGCCCAGTTTAACTCTATCACATGTCGCCATATTTACAGGGAGTATAATGACAGCGCTGACAGGCTTTCCAAGGAGGCCACGGTACTTCCCATAGGTCAGTGGATAATACAGGAGCAAAGGGGCAGGAATCAGTACCAATTTTACCACAGACCTTACATAGACTAGGATTATCATAGGGTGGGACAGCCCTAATTTTTGTCGCATAATAGCACAGGACTATTACTCTGTTTATTTGTCTTGAATTATATTTTGCAGAACTTTTAAAGACGCCGCCCTGCGTGGTGTACATATTGTAAAAAACACAGATATTTCTCTTTTTCAAAATTTATCAGGTAGTCACCCTACATGGTGTACTTGTAATTTGTTTTCAACAGACAATTCAGGAAATAACTTGGAAATTTTTGAGACAGATGCCTAGCTAAGATGAAAAACAAATGAGGCATATGCTGATAAGCATCTACTATATGTAATTTTTCATAATCTAATGAAAGATTACGATTTTTCCGTGGGAAAAAAAATAGGTCTGAGTTTAGAAGCAATGCTTCACTATGGTTAAGGACAATCTTATATATAGGTTGTGACTTGTTTCGTATGGGACTTCTTCCTGTAGTTTGGCCGCAGCTAGAAGATATTCTCACAGCTTGACTGCAGGCCTTGAATCACTTGCCCAGGAAGCTGAAATACAACAGAAAGTCGCTGACCTTGTATGATAGTATTCGGGTGCTTGTTGAGGATGACGTGGAAACTCAAAAAGAGGCTAGGACTACTACAAATAATAGAGCCCTTGTAAAAGGCCGCATTGTTTGTCTATTCAAGGGACAGAGCAGCATGCTTCAGAAGCCCTAATCCAGAACCACAGAGATAATATCAACAGTGACCTTAATGTGGTCATACACCAACTCCTTAAGCCACGAAAGGGAGCATCATGTGAAATAAGGAAGGCCGCAGTAGAAAGGAGGATTTTTGGATCAGTCAACTTAGAAAGCAATGGATTGTTGTTGCCCTAACCAGACCGATCTTATACAGCAATATGATTTGCCGTCTATGAACAGACTGCCCAGATTACAGGATTAAATGGATCTAAGAGCAGTGATGCCTGATCTTCATATTGGCAAGTTATTTTATATCATTGTACTCTCTTTCTCTGTTGAACATTTGATGATAATAATAAGTGATCAAGGGTTTTCCCCATCTTGGGGTTTTTCCCTGGCTTGAGCCATATTCTCATGTCTTTTTGTCTTGGCTTGTCTTCTACATCTATCATTTATGGTCTTTCGTCAGTTATTGTTATATAATGTCTAATGTGATTGGTAAATGGATTAATGAGCATATGGTTGAATGAGGTATCTAACCTAAGCAAAGAACATGTTAACTGGAAATTAACATGGTATCAGAGCTCAGGTGAGGACAAGCCCAAGCTTAAAGAGATTGCAATCACTAAAAAAATTCATTGATACCTCCAGCTCTCTGTCGTAAATCAAGTCAGAGTTCCAATTTGGGTTATTTCTTAAGGCCTTCTTCAAGCCCTAATCAGTAAACATGGGCACCAATCCTAAAGATATTCAACTATCACGGGCAAAAGTTGGAAGACATCAAGGTATGTTCTTGTACTTTATAACAGTCCTACCCAGAAAGCTTAAGACTCTATCATCATCGTAAGCTTATGGAAAGATAATTTCTATGATCCTTGGAGGTAAGGTCAATCCTCTACAGACCTCTGTTTGAAGTATTATTCTCATCTCTAGAGGACTGATCAAGTGAGGGAGATATCCATCTAAGATATCTGGAATAGTTCAGATAACAGGCATAGGCTTGCATTCAATCTTTCATTACTTTTGAAGCTGAGATTCTTTCCTAAGAAGTTACAATCCTAGACATCGATCAAGAGTACCAAATCCTAAACCAAAACATATTTCAGAAGGGTCCCGGAATCTAAAATTCCTCCATCAAATTCTGAGCATGATCACCATGATCATTGATTAGTATAAACTGTTCAGCACCTATCCTCTCTATCAGTGCCTCTGGTTTTGGAAGGATATATCACTTTGAAGATAGAAATTTTCTGCGATAGGTTCAAGTCACTATGATGCCTTGCTTGAAGGATCGAATCATCTGACTTGCTGCAGGAATTAGGCCAAGGGATTGCATAAGAGAAAAGTTAAAGAAGAATCATATAAATCTCAAGAGACAGATTATGGTTATGTTGAAGGTATCCCTAAAACAAGGTTATCGACAATCTGAGTACAGGAAGGTTCGATTAGTCAACACTGGGCACTCCATGGTCATTTTACACAATCTCTCGGCCTCCTTGAAGATCATTGTTGCGGTGAAATTATAGTATATTCCTGTTGTTGAAAGTTGCAATAACTATGCAGAATTGGTTATTATTATTTGGAAGGCTCATATCTGAACCCTGTGGCATATTGAACTTGCTCGCTGACTGAAGCATGACAACCTTGTCATTAACATAACTCTGTGGCCTCCTTGAGAGAGAACTGATTCATTATACCATCCTACAACTCGCAAGTTGATTGGCTATTGCCTTTAGATCTACGTGAGCATGAAAGTTTAAATAAGTCATCTTTGTCAAGATTCTGACAGAGGTAGACTGTAGCAGCAAGACCAAGATGGGTCTAGGGCAGCATATTGAATAGACAGAGGTATATTTATGATTATGAATAATCGTACGAAAATTCTAGTTCTAAATCTGTGCTGTTGCATTAGTATAAAGCATAACACTGAACATGTATGCAACTAAAAGTAACATATACTTGAAGCAGACAACCTTTGCAACAAACCAATATAGACATTTTTTTAAGCCCTCTTCTTGCTTAATCTTTAGCAGTATCAAGCAGCAAGAGACATAATCAATGCACTCTACTGTGGCATACTTCTGGGCATTTGTTGTCATCAGTACTTCATAGTTATGCAGTAAGGATTTGAAGTGAGACAGGCTTTCATCATTTAAGGAGGTTTCACTGTTATAATTCTTCTATAGCAAGATTTGTCAGTAAGAGTGTTTTTGCAACACTGTAAAGGTACAAAAATCTACTCAGTCAAAATGTTGAAAACTGAAGCAGCAGCAAAGGTATGTGTGTAGTTGGGGTATCAAAATTCAGTTGTAAGAGTTTCTTTGTCTAAAGATCATGATGCATTTGAAGGGGTTTGTAGTAATCATTGTAAATGGGCCCACCATATATATCTCCAAATCAATTTATGGACTAGAAGTTTGCTTCATTCTTTTAAGGGTTTCATTAAGCTCATTTACAGGTGGTTTCATTCTCCATCTGTAATTTAAGACAGTTTGAAATTCCTGGAAATAGAAGGTTCGACCCTCCACTCACTGTTCTATGTATATCGTTCTCATGATTTGGTGTATCACTGTGGTATTAGCATCACTATAGCAGACGGTCTCACAGTTGTGTGTTGGATAGCACAGTTACTTTATTTCAGTTCAGCACTTCTATCCATTTGCAGCAATTATATTCAGAAACTCTAACATCAAACATGGCAGGTCATCAATGAGGGAAGCATTAACAATGGATCTTGTTCACAATCGAAACTGTGAACAAGATACGACAGACTGACGTATTTAAGGTCAGATCTATTTTTGCACATTGTCCTTGGCATTTTGCATAAAGGACTCTTGATGAAGTATTGAAGTAGTTATAAGACTAGCCTTTGGAGGAATATCCTGGTTAGGAAAGGTTCTGGCAGCAGATGATTTGAATCTAGGAGTAGTTGATGTTATACTTCCTCAATTCAAAGGAAGATGATGAAATTCAGAAGGCAGAGAAAAGTCACGAGTCAAGATCGTCCTTACAATAGATTGAGTAAGTCCATGCACGTGGCTGAGATCACTTAGCAAGCCCATCAAAGAAATGACCATCTAAAGTTAGGCTTTAGAGGGAGCTATAGATTATTTCAAGAAAGATAGCCATGTCATGATGACTCTAAAGATGATATCCATGTTACCTAAGAGAGCATGATTGGCTGACTTTGGTGTTCAGTCCTAAGGATAAATATCAGGGTACAGATAGCTTAATGAATATGCTCCGAGCAAGCATACCTTTTGTGATGTTCAGAGGGAGATATGAGGTCTGTTGAAATCCTCTCATATAAGAGAAAATTGATATCTTCCTTTAAAGAAAGGGTGGAAGTCAAGGAAATATTTTTTTTATATATATTGAAGAACCACTAAGACTCATCATTATTGATTACATAAGCAGATCTCTATTATTTTGATAGTTCTTCCAGTAGAAGCCTGGAATCGATAAGTTTGTTGTTCTCATCAATCTAGTCTTGACATTCAGAAAAATAGCTTGGCACTATTCCCTATATGAAGGTATCCTTGTTGAAGATTGAGCTCTAGGAGCTCCTGGGCTTGGGGTACTTATTGAGCTATGAGCAACCATAGGGTGAATGGTTCACCTCCCCCTATTGGTGTGTTGTGTACAGGGTGAGTGGTTCACCTTCCCCTGTGATACCCCATGGTGGTTGACATGTGTGTAGGGTGAGTGGTTCACCTTCCCCTACGATTGTGGACACATGTATGTAGGGTGAGTGGTTCATCTTCCCCTATTGTTGATTATATATGCATAGGATGAGTGGTTCACCTTCTCCTATGGCATATGAGCAGGATGAGTGGTTCACCTTCTCCTGCGGCTACCCCAGTGACAGATGCATATGGGCATCTGTTGACATGTCAGTGGGACGTGGTTCATCCTTTCCCCACATTTAGGATTCTCATTCCCTACAGTTATTGGTTGACATGTCGGTGGGACGTGGTTCATCCTTTCCCCACGTGTAGGATCCTTCCTACAATTGATTGTTGTGCTTTGTGGTGATTTGCATATGTAGGAGGTGGTTCGTCCCTTCCCTACGTATGATTGTGATGTGTGATTGTAGTATGTTGTTCGTCCTTTCCCTACATGTGATTGTGTTTGTAGGATGTGGTTCGTCCTTTCCCTACGTGTGATTGTGATTGTAGGATGTGGTTTGTCCTTTCCCTACATGTGATTGTGATTGTAAGATGTGGTTCATTCCTTCCCTACATGTGGTTGTAAGTAGGATGTGAAACATTCTTTCCCTGCTATTGGTTTAGTATCATCCTACCCATGTAGTCCAAGACACATGGGAAGTAACTCTCATCTGGCCAATTAGTTGGGAAAAGTGGTTAGGGACCATAGCACTACCGATCGACGCATCGGATATTACCGTACTCCCTATGAATAGGATGCATGGGGTTCTTCAACTTGATCTGGGATCAAGTCTGATTGAGGTTTTACCTCTGGACTGACTTTTGTCAGGGGAGAGTGGTAAGGTCTTGTGACTCACTCTCGATTAATTCTTCCTCATTATTATATCAATGTTCAGCAGAGCAGAGATACAAAAATGGTTCATGATGACAAGATGGCATGATGATCAGTGACAATGATTGATGGTTTGTCAGGTGGGATTCTCCCTAGTTGAGAGGGAGTGTTAAAAATGGCAACTAGGGACAAATTCCACTTTGAACAGATCCTTTGGAGAAGATAATTGTGGCATTGAGTTCCTCTTTTCAACAAGACCAAAATCGATCTAAAGATCGTCAAATTTGGATAAGTAGAAGATCAAAAGTCACGTCCCCTCAACTCCACCGAATTGTTGAGCCGAGAGGCACATTCTACCACCCGGTATGATATGTAACGTTGTCCTTCCTTCATCAAAATTGAATTGAAATTTTGCAATGTCCGCCAAACTAAAAATTATGAAAAATCTAAAAATTAAAAAATTAAATAACTATACAAAACATTTAAATAATGTCGGCTCATAAAAAAATTTACATGTGAAGAAATTGGATCCCCTCAGCTCATGTTAGATCTGTATTTAAGATGGATCTATGCTGGTATATATAGAGAAGCATTCTCTTATTTGGGACACATCAATCAAAAGAAAAAGATATCTCTGTGCAAGTGAAGATTAAGGAGGATAAATTTTGGTTATGGTTGGGACTGTTTTGGTTAGGGCTTTGTCATAACAGGTCTGTGTTTGGATGCAGTGCTTCGCTATGGTTAAGGACAATCTTATATATAAGTTGTGACTTGTTTCGTATGGGACTTCTTCCTGTAGTTTGGCCGCAGCTAGAAGATATTCTCACAGCTTGACCGCAGGCTTTGAATCACTTGCCCAAGAAGCTGAAATACAACAGAAAGTCGCTGACCTTATATGATACTATTCGGGTGCTTGTTGAGGATGACGTGGAACTTAAAAAGAGGCTGGGACTGCTACAAATAATAGAGCCCTCGTACGAAGAAAAAGCCGCACTATTTGCAGATATTCAAGAGCTGGAGCAACATGCTTTCAGAAGCCCTAATCCAGAACCACGGAGATAATATCAACGGTGTCCTTAATGTTGTTGAAAGGGAGCATCATGCGAAATAAGGAAGGCCGCAGTAAAAAGGAGGATTTTTGGATCAGTCAACTTATAAAGCAGTGGACTGTTGTTGCCCTAGCCAGACCGATCTTCTACAGTAATATGATTTATCTTTTATGAACAGGCTGCCCAGATTACAGGATTGAATGGATCTAAGAGCAGTGATAGCTGATCTTCATATAGGCAATTTATTTTATATCATTGTACTCTTTCTTTCTCTCTTTCTTTGCTGAACATTTGACGATAATAATAAGAAAATTTGATCAAGGGTTTTCCATCTTGGGCTTTCCTTCGCTTGAGCCATAAGGCTCATATTCTCATGACTTTGTATCTTGGCTTATTTTTTGTATTTATCATTTATGTTCTTTCATCAATAACTGTCATATAGTTTCTAATGTGATTGGTTTTTCCCTGGCTTAAGCCATATTCTCGCGTCTTTATTTTTTTTCAGAAGAAAAAGCTATATAATATTTCTATTATATTTCAAAATGATCCATATACATATGTGAAGGCTATATCCTCAGATTGTTATCCAAAACACATCATGATTGCAGCGTTACATCCCTATTATATAATAACAAAATGAGGTCTGTCTATAGCAACATTCAAAAACTGGAGAATATACCTGTATAAGAGTATAGTGTAGCATGTCCCTATTTAAAAACTTAATCCAATATAATGAAACCAGGTGCATACCAAATTTTTCCCTTTTAAATGCCTGGCATAGAAAAAGGCTATATGGCGCATGTAAAATGATCTATAGAGATGCATAGTTGCCACTTTTCCTCTGAAGACTGTAAGCCTTTTTTTGATAGCTTATCCGCTTGTTCATTTTGACCCCGCTTTATATAAGTGATAGGGAACTGAGAAGGCCTCCATAGTGATTTTATCCTGCCAATCCATCCAGAGAGGTTGTCATTTTTTACATTATTGTTCCCCTTCACAAGATCAATGATTATTTTAGAATCCCCATAGATGTTAATGGGGCCGATGTCCATAAAAGAGCAGAAAGTAAGCAGTCCATGAAGGGCCATGGCCTCAGCTTTATTATTTGACCCTTTGCCACCATTCCAATACCTGTAGTAATCAAGATCTTTTGAAAGACAGATGTATACTCCGCATGTGCATTTTCCATCTTTTGCTGCTCCATCGAAGTGCGCCCTTGGCATAAGAAGCTGACTGGAATCAGTGATTTTTTTTATGCATCTTCTGTTGAGGGATGATTGGAAGAATCAAATAGTAGTATGGGATTATCTTATCAAATAATTGTCCAAAGTTCCCCTTGTTGTTCTGAAAAATCTTCTTATTTCTCCATTTCCATATAAACCAGTTAACAATTAAAGGAATGGGGCGCCAAACAGATTTCTGAGAGGCCCACCATTTGTATGCCTCATTTATGGTGGGATGGTTAACAACCGGAAAACCAAAGAATGATGCCATCTTCTTCCATAAAATCTGAGATAGTGGACAGCTTAAGAAAATATGCATGTTATCTTCTGCATTGGAGAGGCAGATTATGCATATGGCAGGTCCTTGCCATTTCCTTTTTTGTAGATTAGTCCATGTGAGATTTTTGCTATTATAAACAAGCCATGAAAACAAAATTATTTTTATAGGGCAACCAGTCTTCCAAAAGGAGTATGGAAAGAGTTCCTAAGCACATACTCTATTTTGTTCTATCAAGGAAAGATATATATCATTGACTAACACATTTGACTGACCTTTCTTAACCTGCCAAATAATTCTGTCTCTGTCCTCAGTTTTGAATATCCCTGCATTTTTCATAGTCCAGATAATCTTCTCCCATTGGGCAGCCATTGTTCCTTGCAATCCTAGCACTCTATTCGATTTCCATATCGGAATAGCATCCTTCCATTCTTCAATTACTTGTGCCCAGTAAAAGAGACCCTTTTGGTGGAGGAGCGCGAGAAGTGGAGGAGAAAACAGGGATTCCATCTCTACCCCCATGATTGCATCAAATCCAATAAGGATATTGTTTCCAGTATTCAATTTCCAGATTATGTACCTTTTGAAAATTGGGAGGATCTTTTGGAAACTTCTCCATATCGCCGATCCATTGGATGGCCACATAAAATCGTTCCTATACCAAAAATGAATATCTTCATTCCCCATATATTTCATTTTGACAGCTTTACACCATAAACTTTCACCAAAGACTGTTCTCCATAATGTTTTGCAGAGAAGCGCCAAGCCAAAAATACGAAGGTTCATTAAGCTCCAGCCCCCCATTTTTTTGGAGAGAGTTACGTTATCAAGTTCAGTGAGATGATATTTCTTCTTCTCCATACCTCCACCCCAAATAAAAGTAGCCATTAGACTATTTAACTTCTTAATAATAGTTGAGGGGATGAAATACAAATGCGCCCAATAAATAGAAATCTGAGCTAGAACCGATTGAGAGAGTATCATTCTGCCAGCTAAGGATAGGCATTTATATTCCCACCCCGAAATTCTCTTATAGAATCTATAGGTGATCCATGCCCAATTAGATATGTTGTATCCTGTGGACTTGAGGTGATAACCTAGATATTTGATACCCTCATTAATGGAAACCGCATCAATGTTATACAGCAATGATATATATTCCATCTCCTCCATTTTAACATTGCCGAAATGAAATGAGGATTTCTCTAAATTTATAATTAGCCCCGTGGCTTTTTGAAATGATAATAATAGCCCATGCATAAAAAGCCATGTATGCCTACAAAGCATAGCAAAGAGTAAGACATCATCCACAGAGATTGTGTGTAAAAGAGTTACCTCTGGATATTGAAAGAGGATCAATATTTCCATCAGCAACCGCTTTTTTTATATGAAGACTAAGTGTATCCATGACCAGGATGAATAAGAGGGGTGATAGGGAGCATCCTTGGCACAAACCTCTTTCAGCTGAGAAGAAAGATGTGGGATATCCGTTTATGAAAATGGCAAAGTTTACCCCTTCCACACAGGCCATGATCCATTTGGTACATCGGTCATCCAGCCCGATTCTTATTAGTAAGCATCTCAGATAGCCCCAATCTAAACAGTTGTATGCTTTTTTTAGATCAATTTTAAGGATGGCAACTCCAATTCTTTTCGTCTTCATAGAATGTAAAGCTTCCTGTGCAATAGCCACTGCATCTAAGATGTTTCTTCCACTCAGAAACCCATGTTGTTCTTTAGAGATATGAGTTGCTAAGATGCCACGGATTCTTTCAGCTATTAATTTTGATATAATTTTATAGATGGCATTGCATAGAGAAATCAGCATGAAATCTGCAAAGGTAGAAGATTCCTTTTTTTTCGGAATCAAAGCTATGTAGGTGGAAGAGATGATATGATGAATCTTCCCTTTGATCCTGGTCTCTTCAACCATCCCCAATATGTCATTTTTCATCATTTCAAAGAAATGTATAAAAATGTCTACGGTCCAGCCATCAGGGCTAGGGCATTTGTCTTTCTTAAATGATTTCATTACAGAAAGTAATTCTTCCTCTGAAATAGCAGCATATAGCCTTGAATTTTCTTCTTCCTCAAACATCTTTGGGAAAGGTTCAATGCCCCAAATTATATCTTCTATACTTCTCTTAGCATCCCGGGAATATGCCTTTTTAAAGTATTTGATTGCTTCATTTGATATATCTTCTTGGGAGTGAAAGTAGGCCTCTAATTCATTTTTTATTTTCCATATAGCATTTGAAACCCGCCTTTTGCTTGCAAAACGATGGAAGAATTTTGTGTTTTTATCACCTTCTCTCAGTGGAGTGACTCTGCCCTTTAGCCTCCATGATATTTCTTCCATTTGCAATATTTTTTGTTTTCATTTCCGGAGCTCCCAAATCCGCACTCTACTGTTCCATGTAAACTTATGGGACGCCATACCCTCGGCAATCTCTTTTAGCTTTCTTCAATCTTCATCAATTCAAGATTGTTTTTTTTCTTTTTCTGTATCTGCCAATCTTTAACTGTTGATCTGAGGATCCTCATTTTATTGATCAGGTTTTCAGTCGAAGAATCCTTCAATGTAGGATATTTGGCTCTCCAAACATCACGGACCATGCAGTTGAAAGATTCATCCTCCAGCCAATACCTATTAAATTTAAAAGGATAGCTTTTTCGAGGATTATGTTCCATCCACTGTAATGAAATTGGTCTGTGGTCCGAAATGAACACATGGAGGGTGAGAGAGCTCAGAATACCATGATTTTCAAGCAGCTTTACATGCAAGATGAATCTGTCCAACCTTTTAGCAATGTAGGCTTCTCCCGCTCTACCATTGTCCCAGGTGGGAGCCAAAGGGTCAGGACTTACGTCTATCAAATTATTTTGCAGCATAGCTTCCCTAATTTTTTCCCCAATAGGATCAGACTTTTTTCCCTTTCCCCACACTTCGTCCAGTCCCAAGGTGCAATTTAAATCTCCAACGATGAGGAGAGTATCGATCTCCAAAATACCAAAGGCAAAAAACAAGTTCCAAAAGGACTCATTGTTCTTATATGGAGCATAAACATTGAGAATGTGGAGGCTTTCTGCATATCCTCTGTATTTGGCAACCACCAAAATTCCCCCTAGACAATGGAAAGTAATTGCTTTAATCCATCTCAGACCCCATAATACAGCAAGTCCACCTGAAAGGCCATTCGCCTCCGTTGTCACCATATACCATGATGGTAGCATACGCCTGAAGAAAGCGATAGAATCCAGTCTGTCATGCATTGTTTCTTGGACAAGTGTCAACCGGGGCAGAGACAAAAAGTTCTTTTAGAGCTAAAAATTTGGGGCCAGCTCCAAGACCCCTTATGTTAATAGAAAGAATATTCATCATCTGGATGTCTTCTCGGGCAATTCTGCTCTCAGAGGCTCGGGTTCAGTATAATTCGAGATGGGAACATCAATGAGGGAAGACTCCTGGAAAGTGAGACTATCATAGTCACATCTGCCGCTAAAGTGTCTACTGCCCTTGTTGTTTTTCCTGCGCAGAGTGATGATTTTTGTTTATTTGGGACTTATGACCGGAAAAGATTCGCGGCAGGGTTTATGGATAGTCAAGAGGAGCAGATGTAGAGATTCTTTTCGGAATAGCATTTCAATATCACTCCCAATGGAGTTGGTAGGGGAATTGAAAGGAGTGGCGGAGGGGGAAATCAAGGATAAGGGCGCTTTCCCCTTAGGATCAGAGCGATTCGGCGATAAGCGTACGAGTCTGTCAGGCGATGATGAAAAAAAGGGGATAATATGGATGGGGACATTCATTCGGGACAGATCATTGATAATAGGAACCGGAGATGGGGATTTAACAGGAATATCGAGCGGGGGATCTGGTGGAGGAGGCTGGGGCGAAAAGGGTCGAATCACTTGCAGCATTAAGTTTTCCCATAGATAATGATCTAGGAATGGGGTTGGAAGGAGATTTTACGATCCTGGGCGAAAGGAACGGACGATGAGTCAGACTCTCCGACATATGCGGCGAATTTTGAACATTAATACAAACAGGTGGAGAGATGTTATGATCAGAGTGAGTTGTTTCATTGAAAAAGCAGGAAACTCCCTCATCCAAAGCTGCGGCTCGGGCGAGATGTTCCATCTTATAAACTCTTTTCCAAACCTTTCCTTGATGCTTCCGGGGACAACCGTCTTTTAAATGACCCGTCTTATGACAAATGGAGCACCTAAAAGGTACTCCCCAGTAAACTCCCCAGTAATCTAATCTTTGAGTGGCAGATAGATTACCCCAATTCAAAACAATGTGGTCGGGAAAACCACCTCTATAGTCTCTCTATCAAAGTCCACGCAACGCGCTTATCTCTGCACCTAGACAACTGGGGTCGACAAATACAAATTTACGGATAGCATAAGATAAATCACAATTACGAAAGAAAACCTCTGTTTTTGACCTTCGAAAAACAAATACATGTCGCTACAGATAAAACAAGAGCAAACAAGAGCAGCGCCACTGCATAAAAGACGACAAAAGAAGTCGAAACTAAACAAGAGTTACCTGAATTCAAAATTTACAGCCGCTCTGTTGTTGGCCCTGCCGTCTCTGGAGAAAACGCACCAGACCCAAGAAATCAAAATGAGAAATATTTGAAGGGTGAGCCGTATCAATGCACAGTATCGCCGGCATTGGGTGGTCCCGGTCCACGTCGACGTCCCACTGTGGGTGGTTTTAATTTCATGGTGGAGTATGTGGAAAAATTATTTTTAACGTCATAATTTTTGTTTTTTTATCAGGTGAATCTGTATATACTTGCTGTTTGTTATGGAGAAGATTTGGAATGGAGTTAATGGGATTACCGCTATATATTGCACAGTATTCCTTGAAGTCGGGTTTCCCTTTGAGGGGTCCATGTCCAGTTCACTTGAGGAAGTCTACTTTGTGGTAAATTATGTGAATGAATTTTAATGGCTTTCAGTTTAAATGGTATTGTGGTTTGCTATTATTATCTAGGTTCAAGTTTATGGAGGCATTGATTAAGTTTAAGAAGTAAGTGGTTTAAGGGAGTTTTCACCTCATCAATTTTTATAGTCAATAAGAGCTCTTGCTTAATCAAACTTTTATATTCAATAATGGCTCTTGCTTAATCGAACTTTCATAGTCAATAATGGCTCTTGCTTAATCAGTATTTCATGTTAAAAAAATGCTAAGTGTATACACTTGTCGTTTGTTGTTTGTTATGAAGATATGAAAAAGATTTAGAATTGAGTTAATGGGATAGTAACTATACTCTTAAATCTAGAGCAACTACCTACAAATTTGAAAAGGATTTAGAGTTGAGTTAATGGGATTGTCACTATACTCTTAAATCTAGAATAACTACCCACAAATTTGAAGAATATTTAGAGTTGAGTTAATGGGATTGTCACTATACTTTTAAACCTAGAGCAGCTACCCACAAGCTTTGCTAAAGAGAACAACTAAATTTCAAATCTTATTGATTCTTATATTTGTTGGATTTTCACACTCACCTCATTGGAAATTGATCACTTGGACTAACCATCACTCTATGTTATGCTCTTAACCTGCAAATGATACCCAAATACAGAATATGCGAAGAAAAGATACCCAGAACACAGAATATGCGAAGAAAAGATACCCAGAACACGGAATAGTAATGATTTTATTATTCAGAGAGTAATGTTTACTTGCCTCTTCGAGGAGGCAACCTCCAATAGAGCAAAGCTCGATTACAAAATAAGGCACGATGCTCCTCGCAGGGAGTCTCTATCCTTATATATGACTCATACATGCAATACCACGGGCCAATACCGTGGTATTACTAATACCATATATCTAATACTACGGCCCATTTGCAACTAATTGTGGTTCCATTATTAATTGCGGATTAACCACTTACAATTATTAATATGGGCTTTATTGACTCTTGACTATGACATGGTCCCATTACATAAATAAGGGGGTTAGGGTGGGACCCTAATATGCCCTCCCCCTTAAGACTAGCCTTGTCCTCAAGGCTGAAGTTACGTCGCTGCAGAATAGTGGCTGGCTCCCAAGTTGCATCTTCCAGAGAGGTGTCTTTCCATTTGACGAGGACTTCCTTAATCATGCGGCCGCGCAGTTGCTTGACTCGTGTGTCTAGGACCTGTTCTGGTTGAAGCCAGATGGACCCTTCTTCGTCCAATTCCGGTAGACTGGTCTGAATTCTGCAATTGTTCCCAATCACTTTCTTGATGCATGAGACATGAAAAACTGGATGGATTTTAGGCCAACTTGTAGGCCACTTCCCCAATGCGCTGAAGTACTTGATATGGTCCGTAGAATTTGGGAGAGAGTTCTGACACCCCTTGTCTTTGAGTGATGTTTGCTTATATGGTTGGAGCCGTAAAAAGACCTGATCCCCTTCTTGAAATTGGCGCTCTGAGCGATGCTGGTCTACCTGTTGCTTCATGCGGTTCAGAGCTTGATGAAGATTCTCTCGAAGATGGGCGAGCATGGTTGCGTGGTGTTGTAGGAGTTGATCCACTGCTTGTACTTTTGAGCATCCCTTGAGATACGAAGTAGGTGAAGGCGAGAGTTGACCATATACTGCTTCATAGGGAGTCATTTTGGTGGTGGCATGATAGTTGGTGTTATACCACCATTCAGCCAGAGGTAGACACTGTACCCAAAGGTGTTGCTTTTTTGAAGTGAAACACCTAAGGTAGGTTTCTAGACATTTGTTGACGGCTTCGGTTCGACCATCTATTTGTGGATGATAGGAAGTACTGATTTTTAGTTGAGTGCCTTGTATTCTGAAGAGTTCCTGCCAAAAATTGCTGGTGAAGATCGGATCGCGGTCGGACATAATAGAAGTGGGCATGCCATGCAATTTGAAGATCTGATCCATGAAAGATTGAGCAACCAAAGTTGGTGCAAACAG
The DNA here is from genome assembly GCA_000404065.3 of Pinus taeda. NCBI lineage: Eukaryota > Viridiplantae > Streptophyta > Pinopsida > Pinales > Pinaceae > Pinus > Pinus taeda. The sequence continues at coordinate 105,220 of APFE030191864.1, forward strand.
GTGGGGTAGAGCGCAGAAATGAGCATACTTTGACAATCGGTCCACAACCACCATGATGACTGACTTGTTCCCTGACTTTGGAAGACCTATGATGAAATCCATAGAAACCTCCGTCCAAATTGATGTCGGAATAGGAAATGGTTGTAATGTGCCTGGTGTGTTGACGGTTTCCCCTTTGTGGCGTTGACAGACATCGCATTCTGCTACGAAGGTAAGGATGTCCTTTTTC
>APFE030191864.1:106265-132729 GCA_000404065.3 Pinus taeda
AAATTGAGCTACAACTCCATGATTGCCCTTTTTTAACAATTTTTCCATCCTATGCGAGCTGATGATAGAGGGGGCTCCCGCCTGAAGTCCACGGAGGGTATGCATGTAGTTGTTTTGCTTAAAACTCATATACAACTCCTAGAAATCCATTGTGATTGGCCCAAGAGTGCGGAGCCAGTCAGCTCCAAGGACAATGTCGCAACCCCCCATGGGTATGGCAAACATGTGGGTTTTCAACTGATAATCCCCCATTTGAAGTTTGAAAATTTCACAGCGGCCTTCACATTTCATTGTGCCTCCATCCGCAATTTGAACTTGGAAGTTAGAAACTGCTCGTACAAAACAATGTATTGCTTCTGCGACTTTTTGATGGATGAAATTATGTGTACTTCCACTATCAATCAAGCCTACTACTGGGCGATGTTTAATAAAACCTCTGATTTTGAGAGTTTGAGGGGAAGAAATCCCTGCCAAAGCATGCAACGAAATGACTGGTTCGTCAAAGACATTGTCCTGTTGGTTGTCTTCTTCAAGCGGCTCATGTTCCTCCAGTGGTGGCTCTTCCTCTGTTGAGCTGTAGTCAGTGGCATCAATTTGAAAAATTTTGGGCTCCTTGGATTTATGCCCTGGGGAGTATTTTTCATCACAGTAGTAACATAGGCCTTGCTTTCTCCTTTCGGCCATCTCTGCAGGTGACAACTTTTGGACTTTAAGTGTTTGAGTCGTGTTGTGAGCCTGTGGGGGGCAACCTTTAGCGGAGAAATTTGGGCGACTGTATTGGGCTGCTAATGCACTTTCAACATTACGAGCTACCTTGCAAGCCTCCGTCCATGTGGGAGGGTGGTGCAGTATGACTTGGGCTTTGATAGCTTCTTTGAGACCACTAATAAAACATTCCGTGTAGAACCCATCTGAGAGACCCCAAGTACGGAAGGCTAAGGCTTCAAAAGCTGTAATATATTCACCCATTGTACCAGTCTGTCAGAGCTTAGTAAGACGACCCAAAAAAGATGATTCCTGGTCAAAGCGGTCTTGAAGAGCTTTGGTGAATTTGGGCCAAGTCCTAAAAGTTCCAGTGCAACGTTGCTGCCATTCCCACCATTGCCACCTTTCATTATCCAGGTACATGCTCCCCAACATAAGCTGAGTCTCATCATTGTTGATGCGATTTAGTTTGAAATATTGTTCCATTTGTGCTATCCATGCCGACGGGTGAGAACTGTCAAATTTATGCATATCCAACTTGGGAGGTCGTTGACTGGGTTGTGGGTGGGTGTGCCAGACGTGAGGAGAGTGGCTAGACTCACCCTCATTGTGTTCATGGCCATTATACTCCTCGTGGGCGTGCTCCTTGCCCTTCGAGACTATTTTTTCGACCATGCCAAGTAGTCTGGTAACCTGAATGTCGAGGTTATGCACTGATTCTTCAAGTTTGTCCATCCTTTCATTGGCCATCGCTTGAGCTCTAGTTGCTACCATACACCAACCAGATTTTTTGAAAAGTGGGACTGCCTAAAAAAATTCACTAAGAAGTGAATGGTACCACCGTGCTCAGCTGGTCGTCCTGATTCTGATGGGCTAGAAAACTCCTAACGGAGTTTTACTCCTCCCTTATCAATACTGCAGTGGCCAAATTCTCAAAATGTTAATGCGGCCAAAAGTCCTGCGAAAATTATACTCCGGTATAGGAACCCTTCACAACGACTCTGATCTGGTGGATCTGAGAGATCTGAATGGCAGATCTGATAGCGCTGGGCGGCAGAATTGACTGCTTCTACGGATCTGATGGATCTAATAGATCGGAATGGCTGATTGGGACCGATATCTGCTTCTGTTGCACTCCTTTGCACAAGCGGATCTGGAATAGATGATGATAGAAAAGGGAACTAGGGTCTTGAGGAGTGTCAGGTGCTACAGATCGCAATATACATAAGGGTCTGGTAGTAGTACTCGGGCCCAATGTTTCAAGGGCTCTAACTAAGGAGGATCGACCGTACCCTTAGCCGTACAACCTGACTACCCTATCGTACGGGCGAGTAATCTCTCTAAGTGTTGTTCTCGGTGTACTGTAGCCACAAGACGGCCGACGATTTATCTATGGCAAGGTTTCAAAGGAGCCTAGGGGGCTTCCGATATACCCAGAGGATACGTGGTAGACAGTCCGTGCGCGGTTCTGTCTAATGCGCTACTACTCGAAGGGGTACCCATAGGGGTTACAAGGGATTCCAACAGACGTGACCACCTCTTGTATTTCCTGCGTGCATGCCTCCCCAAATCCGCAAATTTATGCGCTCAATGACAGATCCCGTGGTTTAAGGACGCCGAAACACGTCTCTAGCCAAAAAAAAAAATTGCTGCGAAATGGAGATCCCACCGGCCCTGGAAAGTGCTCTGATACCACTTGTTATGCTCTTAACCTGCAAATGATATCCAAATACAGAATATGCGAAGAAAAGATACCCAGAACACAGAATAGCAATGATTTTATTATTCAGAGAGTAATGTTCACTTGCCTCTTCGAGGGGGCAACCTCCAATAGAGCAGAGCTCGATTACAAAATAAGACACGATGCTGCTCGTAGGGAGTCTCTATCCTTATATATGACTCATACATGCAATACCACGGGCCAATACCGTGGTATTACTAATACCATCTATCTAATACTACGGCCCATTTGCAACTAACTGTGGTTCTGTTATTAATTGCGGATTAACCACTTACAATTATTAATATGGGCTTTATTGACTCTTGACTATGACGTGGTCCCATTACATAAATAAGGGGGTTAGGTTGGGACCCTAACACTCTAGGATCCACCCTAGGACCACTAAAAAAAGTTATGATAATGGTTTCGAAGTTTACTAATCCCTACAGGTTTTGGTGTAATGGAAAACCTCAATATGGTATCAGATCTTTGGCCCACTTTTGATTCTCAATTTACGTTTGACGGGAGTGTTGGATTTTCACACTCACCTCATTGAGGCCCACTTTTGATTCTCGATTTACGTTTGAGGGGGGTGTTGGATTTCCACACTCACCTCATTGAGAATCGATCACATGGACTAACCGCCACTCTAGAATCCTGAAACCACTCAAAAAAATAATGATAATAGTTTAAAAGTTTACTAATACTTATGGGTTACGATGTAATAGAAAACTCAAAAATTCAATCTAACCCAATAAACTACCCCTTAAACCATTTTTATTTTTATTAAAACATGAAGATGTTTCACTCACTATTAGACCACTTGTGTAAGTTGTATAAAGTGTGTTAAATTGGATTAAGATGAATTTTTGTTCCTTACGTTACTAGTGTGAATATACACTTTTTCCGCATGGAGAATTTATTAAAGGAGTGCCTAGTGTTTTCATTTTGACAACTTTTGGTAAATCAAAATGTTCAGCGTTTGCACCTTTTGTACCTTATGTTCATTGTTATTCTACGTTGTTGATCCACAAAACCCTCTTCCATCTACATCGTTGGGATTGAACGACAACCTTTCAAATTGCTCCAACGAATAATGGGATCCATTGAATAATGAATTTACATAGAGTAAATTAAGTTAATAAGCAAATAAATTTAGTTTTTTTATTAAAAAATAAATAAAGATTATATAATAAAACGAGTTAATAAATTTAGTTTTTTATAAATTGTTTTTCTTAAATAAAATTATATAGTTGTTTAATTAATGATGGAATAGTAATATGCCAATTTGAGGAGCGAAAAAAGCAGGAAGAGATCTTATGGAAACAAAATTCCCAAGTACAGTGGCTCAGAGAAGGAGAAAGGAACACGAAGTTCTTTCATCATGCCATGATCCAGCACCGACAGAGAAATAGGATCTTCTCAATTAAAAATACGGGAGGTCAACGTATAACCCAGCATGAAGAAATGGAATAGGAGCTAGTAGGTCATTTAAAAGGTATTATCGCTGAACCTCAAAGGAACAGAACAGAGACTATAGGTAGGATAAGCAATGAAATCCCAAAGATGGTAACCAAGGACCAAAATTTAGCCTTGATGAGGGCAGCAACCCTGGAGGAAGTGGAGGAAATAGTGAAGGGTCTGAAAAGAAACAAAGCCCCAGGACCAGATGGATATACAGCAGAATTCTACCAAGCAAGTTGGCAGTTCATAGGAAAAGAAATCTTAGAAGTTGTAGAGGAAGCACGCACACAGCAAAAGGTATGGCCTGGACTAAACTCTACTCTTTTAACACTCATCCCAAAAACTGCTCATTCGGAAACAGTAGATGGCTTTCGCCCAATTGCTCTTTGTAACGTTATCTACAAGATTATAGCCACCTTAATGGTCAAAAGACTAAAGCGAATCCTCTCCAGCATAATATCCCCAGAACAAACAGGGTTTGTGGAAGGGAGGCAAATCTTAGATGGTCTGGTAGTGTCTCAGGAAGTAATACATACATTGAAACAAAAAAAGGAACTAGGCATGATGATTAAACTGGATCTTTCAAAAGCTTACGATCGCCTAAATTGGAACTATTTAGAGTCAATTCTACTAGCTTATGGGTTTTGTAACAGGTGGGTGAAATGGATACACAGCATGATCTCTACGCCTAATTTCTCCATCCTTCTGAATGGTACACCAACCGCGACCTTCAATGCTTCAAGAGGATTGTGCCAAGGAGACCCCTTGTCTCCATTCCTGTTTATAATAGCGGCTGAAGGATTGGGAAGATACATCAAAAAAGAGCTGAGAGAGAGGAAAATAAAAGGGCTGCGACCATGGGGAAACAACATCCCTGTTACGCACCAACAGTTCATAGACGATATTATGTTATTTTGTAAGGTCTCACTGAGAGAAGTCAAAAGGGTAAAGGGGGTCCTAGAATTATTTATGGAAGCTTCAGGTACTGAAATTAACAAGGACAAATCGAGCACCTTTATTTTCAATACACCTGAAATGGTCAAATCCCATTTGACAAGAATGTTGGGGTTCAGAAAGGGAGAATTACCTACAAAATACCTGGGCACCTTGCTTGATGTAAGTCCATTAAGGATAGCTAATTGGAAGCCTACCCTAGAGAAACTTAAGAACATATTAGCTAACTGGTCCTTGAGGCCTCTTAATATAGCAGCAAGATTAGTGCTACTTAAATCGACTCTCCAATCAATTCCAATCTACCCTCTATCGATAATGCAGTACTGAAAGGGATATGAACCAAAATGATTGAAATTTTCCGGAAATTTTTATGGGGAGGGCCAAAACAGCAGAAGAAATGGGCCTTAATTTCATGGAATAGCCTAACAAAAGCAAAAGGAGGCAGGGGGACTAGGGCTAAGAGATCCGCTTATCTTGAACCAAGTCCTAGCGGCAAAACTATGGTGGCACTGGATGAATGGGGGCAAAGACTTATGGAAAGAAATATGGACTAAAAAATATAACATGCCCAATACAGTTGAAGAAATCATGAGAAAGGAAGTGATGCCAAAAGGATCTACGATATGGGATCTGGCGTGCCAGAACAGAGACATCATAAACATGCATGCTTTTTGGGAGATAAGAAATGGAAAGACAACAAAATTTTGGGAGGAAGCCTAGCAACAGAGGGGAAGAATGGTGGAAATTCAGGAGATGCAAAACACTTACAGGGAAGCCAAGGCCAAAGGCTTAAATTATGTCAGTGATTACTCGAAGGAAGGAAGAGAAAATGAGATGTGGAGGGAGTGGAAAGAACCTGAAGAATGGGATGATAACATTAATGATGATCTAAAAGCAAGGATAGTAAAAGAGATGGATTCAAGAAGGATTAAAAACAGAACTAGGCCGATTATTCTCAGATGGGGCGAATCTACAAAAGCTACCTTTACGGTTAAGGAAGCATACCTCATAAAGTCTAAACAAGCGCAGGAAGAACAATTACAAGAATGGAAACAATTATGGAAGAATAGGCGGTGGCCAAGGGTCACCATGTTCACTTGGATAGTGGGAAGAAGACGCATTCTGACATGGGATCAAATTCAAAAACAAGGGTTCCAAGGACCATCCAGATGTAGTTTATGTAAACAAGACATAGAAACTTAGGAGCATATCTTAAATTCTTGTCTGGTAGCTCAACAACAGTGGGAAGAGACCAGAAGCCTCTTCGGAAAGACGAATCATAATCCCCAAGACATAGTACAAACTATATTCCAATGGGGGAGGGGACAATTTCTAAGTCTGGTAGTGAGAAGAGCATGGAGCCTGGTAGTGGGATTCAACATATGGATCATCTGGAAAGAGAGAAACAGAAGGATTTTCCAAGGTAAGATTATCTCCCCGGAGGCGTTATGGAAAAGAACTCAAAATCTAATAAGAGAAACAATCCTAGTGGAAGCCTGGGACCAGGAGGACTGGAAAACTACTGCAGAAGAGAACCAAATTTTAAGGAGGCTAAATCTGGAATAAGGAATGGTCCATCCTCAGTAGAAAAAAACACAAAGTATATAGAACCAAAGCCCAGCTGTGTTCATTCGTCCCCAGGATGGCTTCATCAAACTTAATTTTGACAGAGCTTCAAAAGGAAACTTGGGGCCTGCTGGATATGGTGGGATTTTTAGAGATAGCCAAGGTCAAACCAGGTGGATTTATGCAGACAGAGGAGGTATAATGAGTAATAATGAAGCAGAATTTATGGTTGCCTATCAAGGAACTAGGATTGCAATAAGAAACGGATACATGAAACTAGAAATAGAAGGTGATTCAAATTTGGTAATAGAGACAATCAGAAAATTGAATAATGGGAAGGCATGGGAACAGGTGGCTAAGAGCTGGAGGATGGCGGATCTTATTCGGGACCTGGCAGAAACCATGAAGCGTATAGAGTATAAGGTTATTCATCATGTTAGGAGAAGGTAATAGAGCTGCAGATTACCTAGCTAATTGGGGCTGTAATGAATCGGACGGGAAAGTGGACAACAAATGGCCAACTCAGCTGGTAGGGACACGTTGGGAGAACTTAAATCTAATCACCAAACAGGATAATAATGACACAACACAGTTATGATCAAGGTTACATCCAGATGCCGATTGGGGTGGGGAAAAGGGAATTGTACAGAGAAATGATGGTGGGCAGTGTGTGGCAGCACAAGCCACATTTTAGGTTAATCATATTAAGGGATGCAACGACGACATGCAGGAAAGGCCGAAACCCGAGACAAGGAACCGAGAGAATAATGGAGAAGGGAGGGGAGAAGAACGACAGCGCTCAGTCGATGGATTGCAGGATAGGTGGCGATAAATTAACAGGAGTAGGTGAAGGTAATACAACTGATAAACCGAGGATTAGAAAGGTGGTGAAGTTTGAAGCTATCTGGAAACGAAACCCTGGTTACCGTCTCAGAAGAGGGCAGGAGGCTATGGTGGAGGGAGGAAGGAAGGAAAGAAAATACATTGGAGAGGATGGCAGACGGGTGGATCAGGGGAAGAACAAGCAGGAAGTCCGGAATGCGAGAAAGAATGTTAAGCAGAGGGCAGAGGAGAAAGAAAGCTTGTAGGAGACTAAAAAACATTAGCTATCCAAGGAAGGAGAGGTTAGGAACAAGAGGATGGAGCAGGAGCTGACGGAAGAAGAAGGAAATCGTGGGGAAGGAGAAATGGAGACCGGGAAGGAAGAGTGCATGGTGAAGGGGACTTTCGAGGTTGGTCAAGGAAGTCGGGGTAACACCAAAGGAAGACCATCCATAAGAGGTAAGGGCAGAAGGCGCAGGGGTCGTGGGAGAATTTAGCAAGTTGACCACTATGAAACTGAGACACCGCCTCCAAATCAACAGAAAAGAGGGCGTCGAACCACGGAGCAGATAGCTCAGGAAGCAGAACGAGTGTACAACGAAGGGACCAACGCGGAGATAAGAAGGATTATTGATGATTTGGAAAATAAAGTTCTGGAGGAGGCCTTAGATCCAAAAATGGAGGAATGGAGCATTCTTCTACCAGACCCAGGGAACACAAGGGGGCACTTATCGTTGTATAAGTAGGCACTGCATGTTTATTGGGTTGTGAAGCATCTATTAACAAAAGCCATGGAACAGGTCGCCGAGGAGATGATGGAGATAGCTCAAGGATTCCTGAACTTGAAAAGGGAAATGAAAAACCTCCAGCTCATGCTCCTGATGCAGGACAACAAACTAGAGGAAATCCAAATCATGCTGAAAAAGATAACCACTTTGCAGCGCGAGGAGGAGATCAAACCAGAACTCATGGTAGATTGATTTGTTATGCTCTGTTTTCAAATGAATTCTCAGTTAGGCCTAAGAGAATCAGTTTTGTGGGCAAGTTTTTGAACTGTAATAGTTGATAGGAATATAGAAATAGTGTGTTGATAGGGTAATGGTTATGTTTTGAACATGTTTCTACATTTGCATAGGTTATAAGTTGACATTCTCAGACTTATGGTGACCAACATACCCGGTTTCCCTTCGAGGCGGGTTGAGGTCACCAGCGACTGTACATATTTTATTTTTGGTTGTATATAATAGAAAAGATCCTGCTGCAGCTTACAAAAAAAAAATGATGGCGTTGTTATGAAGTATTGTTTAAATTATGGAATTTAAATTTTAAATTATGTGGGTTAAATCAAAGAAAAAATAAATAAATTCTACAGTTGTATAATTCGGTTTTTATTATAAATAAATTTAAAAAATTTTAAAAAACACAATTTATAATCAAAATTTTATTTAATTTTTTTATTTAATAAAAAAATATTAATTTAATTAAAATATTAAAAAAAATTACTTATTAACTTATTCCTAAATATAGGGTAAGGAATAAAATGGAGGGTCGCTCTTGCTTAAAGCCTTAGTCATAGCCGCACACAGAAGAACCCAAGGGTCATTTATGCCTTCAATCCGTCAACCCCTCATTGCTTGTCATTCTTGCCGACGTCAGACGCCATCATAGCCTTTGTTGTTTGCCCGGAATTTAGTCAGTGCCCTCTTTGCTTAGTTTTCATTGGAATTCTAGGGTAGCACCTCTGTTTATCGTGCCATGGAGGATGAGGTTGCATTCAGAGCCTTGGTGCAAGCTCAAAAACCTCGAGGGATTTCTTCTCCCCCCCAAAAAAAGTTGTGAAGAAATTAGTTGAGATCACTGTGGTGGAACTCTCCCTTTCAGATCCATGCAAGAGAGCCTTTCCTCTCTCATAAAAAGCATTGGTCAGCAAGTTTATGGGCTTGTGACCGAATCCAAAAGCTGTTGAAACTTGGTTCATGGAACAATGGACTCCCAGGCTTCAAGGTGAGGTAATAGGAAGGTGCTTGTATGCCTTTTTGTTTCTCAATAAAATGGAGTGAGATTTGATTTTCAAATTAGGACAGTATTTCATGGGGTCTAGAGGCCTCTTTATCACTCCATGGACTATGGATTTCACTTCAAATACTTAGGTTATTGTCATGCTAGTGTGGGTCTGGCTAAAACACCTCCCTCTTCATCTTTGGGGGCCTAATACACTAAAAGACATTGGAAACAAGCTTGGTTTCTATCTACATAAAGCAGAACCAAAAGAAGGTCAATTGTCTTGTGCTCACATTTTTGTTGAGGTAAACCTCAATGAAGCTTTATTGGAAGCCCTTAAGTTAATTATGGGAGAATGGATCCATATATAGGAATTGGATTATGAGCATATTCCTTTCAAGTGCAATGATTGTCATACTCATTGGCGCTTTGTCAAAAATTGTAACACCCGCCTCCCACACTTACCCAAGCTTACCATCCACCGGGGTAAATATGTGACGAAGAGTTACTATGATATGATTCAACTCCCTAGATCACCTTAAGGAAGTGGAACCGACAAACCAAAACTTTACAAACCTCCCTCAGGTGCTATAGGACCGCCAGGAGCTAATCAACCACCCCAGGTGCCTGTTATGCAACCAGCTCAAGAAAAGATAGAAAAGATAGATCAACGCCTTAGAATTCAGCCTCTTCGAGGGGGCAACCTCCTTTACATTACATAAATGAACAATTCTTGGATGATTCAAATGACAAAACCTCCTTTCTATATATAGGAGTCTAAAGAGTCACAATATAAACCAGCCGACCTAACAATAATAATATAAAGCCACAAAAATAACAATAGAGGGATTCTATGGGGCACAGTAATAACAATATGGGGGCAGTAGGGGCACAACAATATTAATAAGGGGTAAAACTACAATAGTAATGGGGTAATCACTAGTATTATAGGGGCCCAACAAAAAACTCGGGGATTTTTCGATTTAAGAGTGAGAAACGGTCCCAAAAAAGAAAGTGCTCTTGTTGCTGCCATATATTTTTAACGAGCTCGATAGCAAAAAATTGGGATTTTCTAGTTTAACGAGCAATAAAATTACGTAAAAGAATGCTTGGGTCATCTTTATCAAGTTTAACGAGGAGAAAGACAAAGCTCGATATTTTTTCAATTTAAAGAGCGAGAAAAAAGTGCCTAAAAAGAATGCTCCTTTGGTATTTTTCAATTAATTAGCTGAAAAAAGATCAAAAAAGAGTTTCTGAGAGCATAGTTGTATGCATTTAACAAGCGCAACAATGAAAAATCAGAGATGTTTCTATTTTTTAAAGAGAAATAAAATATCACCAAAAGGGCTCTATTGAGAATTGCATGCAGCTTTTACTGCTTTCATTCCTAAAGGTACTTTCATCAAAAACTGGTAAAAAGTAAAAAAAAGGCAGCAATTCCTATCATATGGGTTCATGCATGATAAAAAAAATCATGGAGAATGGACTACTTCCTCTTTAATGATTTCAGAAAATCTTGTCTCCAAAATAATATAAGGAAATGGTTTGAGCTTTCACATGCATCATTTTCACTATTTTGAATTTTGTGAGAGCATTTTGGAGCTAAAGAGGAGCAGATTTTCCTTGGACCATTGCAGGAGATCCGAGTGACCATTCAACATGCCATAAGTCCCAGGTGAAAGATAAATCCTTGCTCTATGCATTACTTGACCTTTCTTGATAGTTTTATGGGTGGAATTTTGCAAATCTTAGGTGCCCTAAAGCCCTATTTGCACACTAACGCCCTCTAGATGGCCTGTAGGGAGCGTTAAACACTTTTTACAAGCCACTAGAGGGCATTGATCCTCCCTGTGTAGCACTTGGGGTAGTGTTAGAGCTAAAGGGTGCAATGAAAACCCTCATGCATGGATTCCTTTAGTGGTTTTGCCCCATTTTAACTATTTTTAGGGAGCCAAGGCAGGGTCGTAGGTCATCATTCGATCCTCGCACAGGAGGAGGACTGATCCGACATTTCTTCGACGAAGATTTCTTCCAGTGGCTTCGTAGCCAAATTGTGATTATTGATGACTATACTTATGAAGGCATGGACTTTACTAGCGACCCGGACTTGATGCTACCACCCGAGACCAGTCCTCAAGGTGAGAATAATTTTTGACAGTACATTAAGTATTTTTTAGCTTTTGAATGTTTATGAAATGTTTTTATAGGCGAAGTAAGTACTGACATGAAACTTTTATGCTTAACACAAATGTGGCGCCATTACGACCTATAGGCAAACCTCACCATGTGCGATGAGTAGGCCAACTACCTATTAGAGGGGCTGATGCCGACAGTCTCTGTGAGGTTCTAAGGAACCTATAGGGTTTAACTATGGGTGTCCCCCCCTTCCTATGAGGGAGATTCCCACTCATATGCAATGGCACACAGTTGGTGTACTTGAGCAGTTTCTTATTCCTCTTCGAATGGTAGCTAGAGTGGTTTTAGCATTTCAGGAGCAATAGGCCCTTTTTAGCAAGTGTTTTGGTGTAGCCAAATGGGTGTTTGTAGTTGGGCTTTTTTAAGCCATTTTGTACTTAAAACATCCAAGTTTTGGAATATTTTGATGTAAAAGACTAGATTTCGATTCTATATAAATAATATATATATATATATTATATTATAATATATTATATATATATATTATATAATATATATATTTGGTGGTGTAAATGTGTTTTTAAAGGTTTTTTGTAGCAAATTTTTAACTTAGTAAATGTTTTACTTTTCATTCATGCTTCTATAAAGAATGAGACAAATGTCAACCTAATCCATAGTTAGCTAACGAATCAGCAACCACATTTAATTCTCAAGGAACATGTTCATATGTGACTATTCAAATCGACGTACCAGGAGTCGCACCCTTAGATAATGATGTAACAAGGTTGGACTACGAATGTGTTAACGGTTTGTCAATTCCATAACCACTAGTTGGGAGTCTAACCTAACCACTAGATTGGAGATGCCCCTTGATGACGCTTCCCTGAGAAGTGAAATGATGGACATGTACTTGGGAATATTGTTGGTGGCGGTACCAAGAAAGACCCCCCCCCCCCCCCCCCTCCTCGGAGAAAAATAGTTATGACTCGGGTGTGTAGATGACCCAAGCAGCTGATGCAATGTGCCGTGTGTGACGACCGGCACCATCCACGTATCCTACATATGCTAAGGGTAATGACAACATCCGCATTGCGAGAAGAATGCATGAGACAAGTACTCCACTAAATAATAAAACAATCAAATCACACCAAAAAAGGTAAGCAAAACTTATGAATACATAAAATTACAAAGCACATGCCCAGTGCAATACTAGGCATAATAATTTTTTAGATAGAGCCCATATCTGGGCTCCTTGAGTGGGACTCCTTCCTGGTCCTGCAGTTCATATGCCCTCGTGGGGAGGAATTTCTTTATGACAAAGGGGCCTAGCCAAATGGGTTGAAGTGTGCATGCCTCCAAGAGGTTATCTTTTGGATGATAGAGTGACATGAGGTTGCCCTTTTGGAAAGAACAAAATCTAACCTCTTTCCCAAATGGGGATTGTACCTGCTGCTTGTGAGCCTCGAGTGCCAAATTGGCATCTCGATGGGTTCTACCCAACTATTTAAGGTATAGCAGGCTTTCTTCTTCTGCAGTAGGGTTGTGCATGGTTTCAACGACTATTTCTAGGGAAGGGATCTGACACTCAATGTTTTTTTCATCGTCGTAAAATTAGATCTCATGCGCAAAAATAGACGGATTAATGTCAGGCATTTCCTCGTTAGACTTGTGGAATACATCGTTGAATTCCTTATATAGATAGGTGGAGCTCTCAATTTCCTCAGGATTGTAATATACTCGTATTTGGATGTTTTCCACGATGCCTATTGTGACCGAAATATCTATGGGCAATGATTTGGAAGTGTTTCCCATGTTTCATTCCACATCCAAAGTTTAGATGATCGCATAGGGTGAGGAAATGATTTCTGGTATGTCAAGGGAGAGGATTTAAGAGGCATCATGTCCGAATCAGTTATCGGGACACGATGGTGCCAATCCTCCCAATGTTGCTCTCCAAAACTCATGATTTCTCGAATGGCTTCGTCCGTAGGTATGAGTTGATTGAATGGATCTAAAGGAGGAACGGTTATGGGAAGGGCAGTGGTACCGTCGGTAATAACCAACATGACTGGAGATGTGGATGCGGACTGAATGGCTTGGTAGGCCGATTCAGTTGGTGATAGTGGCATCTGGTCTCTGTATGTGTCAAGGTCTGAAGGACCCAATAGAATCCATGGATTGGTTAGTTCATGAGGAATAGATGAAAGCATGTTGACTGATTGTGAAACCTTGGGCAGCTGAAGAGGAAAAAACCCATTAGGGAAGAAGCCTTTAGTAGACCGGTACCTAAACTGACATAGCAGTCAGTTCAACCTCCTACTAGGGTTAAGGAGCCACTAGGTAATGGTGAATAATCAAGGGTGCAGAAATATAACTGATCTACTGTAATAACCTTTCCATCCAATGGAAATACGATGATACGAAAGCCAGTAGATACGACGGCCGTCACGACATATGTCCAACTACGGCAAGAGATTATACTCGATTTTTTTGTTTACAACTTCTATGTCCACCATTACGGTTTTCCCATATAAAGTGATGGGAAAATTGGCTAAGTATCCTTTTGGGATAAAGGTGTGGTCGTCGAAAGCTTTAAGGGAGTTGGACAATGGGGAATCGAGTTGGAGAAACCAGGGTGAGCCAACATGAAGCCGACATGACACAGGCAGAAGCACCTTCGTCGATCACAGTTCTGTGTATACCTTTACCTTTTGAAATGATATGCACCTGGAATGCAAGTTGGTGAGAAAGGGGAGCTTTACACTTTTCCATGTTGAAAATAGCAAGCATGGAATCCATTGTGTCAATACCTCCAATAGCCGAAAGCAAAGATTTCCATTGAGTTGGGCATGTTTGTAATACTTCGATATGCAAATCGTTGGGCAGCGGTGGGTTTTGACGTGAGGATTGTTTTGCTGTAGGAGCGACAGGAGCTCCATAAGATTTGGCTCTTGCAGCAAGTTCTACCGTCTCAAATGTGTAAACAGTAGAAGATCCTTCACCAACCGAAGGATGTTGCAAACCATTTTTGCCCCCTTGCGGGGGTTGTGGTTGGTTTGCAATAAGCTTTTGTTGTTGTTGAGTGGGAAAAGGATTTTGAATGACAATGGGTGCCTTACCAGAATCCCTTCTAGCAACGTATTCTGTGCATTCTTGAAGCCGTGGACAACGCCAAGTCGTTTGGTCTTCAATACAGAGTTTGCATCGATATCTGGTGGGTTTATCCTTTTCCTCGTCAGTAGGTGCAGCGGCCTTCTATTTTGGTATGGGCTGCTTGGTTGACTGCTCTTCAGAAGGAGTGGTCTTTTTCTTATTCTTCTTGTTCTTGCCACTAGATTTTTGCATAGACTACACAGAGTTTATCGTATTGGTAGGAAGAGCAGTCGTATTGGTAGACGGGTCCACTGCCATCTTGGCAATGGAACCACTGAGTTGTTTTATAGCGACCCCAAAGGTTGTGCCGACAATCTCGTCAACGTGAACTCCGGGGTGCTGAGTGGCAGAAGCGTTGGGGTTACCAGGAGCATTAGGGATTATGTCGTAAGGAGTGCCAAACTGTGAATATATTAGATCTAAGTGTTGGGCATAACATATGGATTGGTCTTATGTGACCGCACCACCTAGAGTGACATCTCTAGTGATTTGTGAGAGTAAGAACTTACAGAACCAATCCATTAAGAGAAAGTTTGGGATGGGAGCTTTGAGTAACCGTCAGCTACATCTCCATTCATGAATATGATCAGAGATTTAGGTGGCGGTATCCTGACAAAATGAAGTGAGGAGCTCTGTCCCAGTCTCATAGCAGATAGGTAGCTGGAAGAGATTTAGGAATTCCATCGCTAAAGCGTCAAAGGTGTTTACTGACGCACGTGGTAACTCAATATACCATTTCACTCCGTTGCTAGTAAGGGTGCGAGGAAAAAGGCGTAACCAAACACTATCATCCACCATAAAGTTTGAAACACACCAAAGATGGTAGGTGGTGATATGGGTGCCCGGATCCTCCCCTTGTTTTCCATCGAAATTTGAGATGTCCATTGGTACCTTATACAGGATTGGTAGCCATTGTAAGTTGTGATAGATGGGGTCATTTGTCAGCTTGTATAAGTCGGGTATATCCAATGTTGCCAAGAAAGGCAGAGAGTTAGGTGCCCTCGACTCGGACCATGGTGATGACAGATGACTTGAGGAGCTTTGCGCTCCTCCCATCGTTTGGTTCCCCATAGTGTACATGGGTTGCGTGGTGTAGAAATTGCTTTGAGGTATGGTGTTGTAGAGTGGATTTACATGAGGATTTTGATACTACAATATGAAATTGCCCCTAGTATAAGAGGTGCCCCCTTGACTCATTTGAGTATGTGAGTAGGGTGCCCCCATGGACTAGTTAGGAACCCCTTGAGGATTCCCGCCCGACACAGAACTAACCATTTGTCCTTGATTGACAGAGGGAACACTCATGTCAATTAGTGATTGCCCATGCATGCCTAAGAATTTAGGGGGGACTGTTACGTTCCTTATCGGCATGTGCATATTGGGAGCCCCCCTAGGTATATGAATCTGGGGGTTTGAACTGTACATTAGCGGCTGACCATATTGTTGGTAAATGGGAACCACGCCCATAGTGCCGCATTGAGTCTTATAGGGAGCACTATATGTGGCACTTGTCGAAGGTATGTAGTTTTCCACCATAGGGGTGGAACCTGGCAACCATTGGGTTCCACTCATAGAGGGTGTCATGTGAGTGGTTGTACCTGGGACAAACAGGATAGTGGGATTCGCCATTACCTGTGTTGTGATGACTGTCAACTGGGGAAGTGGTAAAGGACCAAAACTATCCCTAAAGTTCCACAACCTATGAGTAGTTGACTAGATAGATGGAAATGTTCCAACTATTGAAGAAGGAAGTATAGGTACACGTGATCCAAGACAGGTTCCAACGGATTCGTGAGTGGAGGGTTAAAGGGAGGAAGAAATCCTTCGGCAAAGAAATCCTCCAGCGAAGTTGAATTGTCGGTTGTCCTAACATATCTCGTGTGAGATCTAGGAGATTGATCCCCCGAAGATGAGGAATCCAGTTCAATGGAACTCGGAATATCTTCCACAATGAGTGGAGGAAGTCCTAAAAATTGTCTAGATTGACGACGAGGGCCAGATATATCCATGGTGACTGTTAATTTTTATCAATAAATTTTATCGTGATATTCTTTAAAGCCTCAAAATGATAGCACTCAGGTACCTAAAACATATATAAAACATACACTAAATGGATCAATTAGAAAACAGAGGGAGATTACCTCGTCTGATAAGCAGTTATCACTAGAGATGAAACCCAGTATCTTAATGAATAATAGAGAAGGATGGCCAGATGTATAGTTACAGTTACTCTAGAGCTTCACCCGAACCTTAGATTTAGGGGACAAGTACTCTCGTGAAGATGAGCACCCTCCCAAAAACTGAAGACAGAGTAGATCTGTCCATGTTAGGTACCAGGACAGCTCGTCCTAGTCACCTTGTGTAAGTCACTATATGTGTGGCCACTAGAGATACCTTAGATCATAGACACTACTGGGGGGGGGGACATAGTCATAGACAACACGTTGTGTGGAGAGGATACCTGAGTCTGCGACTTAGTTCCGAAACCCCAAAGGGAACCCCAATACATAGAATACCCAAAGGATTTGTAAGAGAAGGTGGGCTACCTTCAATTACAGTCCGATGTTGTCTCCTATTTCGCTCCGCTTTTACTAGAGTGGTCCCAGTGGTATGAGTGCAGAGGGAATTTTTTGCTCATTAATGAAACTAGTTTTGGTTTTCAACCTTGGGCAGTTCACTCACATGCTTATCCTAAGATCCTAGCCTAGCTAATGTTGGTTTGCTCAAAAGAGTAACTAATTGATTTTAATGTAAATTTTATGTGTACTTGATTATTGTCTTCGGTAGGGATGTTGACGTATGAAATATGTTGAGACTCTTGACTCAATAAATCATGCAAAAATAATGCTCTGAATTTTTTTTTCAATTTGATGCAAACAAGTTGTATTCTACATATTCATATTTTTCACATATTTATAGTTTCGTTTGTGCATCTATAGTCTTTCAACACATGCATAACAAAAAGATTCTTTTCCAGTATTTCCTAACAACTACTAAAAACCAAAATGAAGCAACTTACAAGTAGTTAAATAGAAGGATGAATACAAATTTTCAGTCTTTCTTTCAAAAAAAATGTTTTTAAGAGAGAAAAACCAAAACTTTTTTCCTAAAAATAAATTTCTAGGACACTAATTTTGCTGACATAATATAGTTACAGATCTTATTTCAGCCCATGAGAAGATTTTCAATCTCTTTTGGTCCACAGATACTACTGAAAATCAAGGCAATGGGAGACTAACACTCTGTAACAGTGGCTACAGAGAGTTAGTAGGCCCATTAACGCCCCCTGTACGTAGGTGCAATGCTTTATAAAGCTCTGTGTAGCCTGCTAACCTGCGTTAGTGTGGGAAATATATCAAAAAGTGGGTTTTCAAGATCAGTTTCTAAGATGAATGTATACTAGTATGATGCAGCAAGATATTTGGTGGATCAAAAAAGGATTGCTAAAGAATAGGGAGCTCTTAGAAGGAAGAGAGAACTGAGAAGAGTCTGGGAAAACCAGGACCTAGATGTATAGTCTCTAGTGGAGTCGCCAATTCTTCTATGGGGTAAAATGCACGGTGTATGGAGAATGAAAACTACCCTCAAAGGTCTTCTCGGGACCTTTCACAAACTATAAGATTATCTGTAGAAGCTACCAAGTTATACACATGTTCATATATGAATATTAGTTATCAAAGTACGGAAAGAGGATTACCTTAAGTCTCCTTCTAGATTTGTTTGGAGATCGCAATGCAGCCAAGAAGAACTTCCTCAATGCCGGCTCCAAATCAATTCTTGCACAAAGGAAAGGCAAACACAATCACCGCATACAACCTCGAAAAACAATATATGAATACACAATGAACATCTATTAGCATACAACTAAACTACTCATCTAAACAAGTATCGAATGAACAACTCAATGAACAATGTTACCGACACTATGGAGTAGGGAACACAACTGAATTTCTATATTAATGACGGAAGAGTTATTACAACCATTTGCTGTATCAGTCTTCCTTTTCCCCTTCCACTTCTCTCTCTCTCTCTTCTAGCTCACTTCTTCAGATATGAGACAATTCCTAACAACTTAGTAGGCTATCCTTTCAAATGCTCTGACCCCTTTCACAATGACCCTCTCACTGCTTATGTAGCAATCGATTTAGGGTTACCAAGCTCCTCATAGAGTTCACTAGGGAAAAAGCAATGAACTTTATTTGCTTTTCAGTGCTTTCCCATTTGCCTCCTTTTTTAGATTGGAATTTCTCCAAATAGATTGATTTTTGGATGTTTCCTTGCTTTTCTTGAGCAAATTTAGGGACAAATATCTAGATATTTGTGATTCAATTTGTTGGTTTGACCCTTGGAACTTCCCTTAGTTTCACTAACGCTGCCCCTGGTCTAACAAATTGAGTTAGTAGGGTCACTAACGCACCTTTAGGCTTGGTAACAAGCTTTAAGCAAGTTTTTAGTGTGCAACCAGCATTAGTGTGGAGTCAAGGCTTGTAATTGTGGTCTTTGCTTTAGTCATGCTCTCTTTCAACTCTGATTTGATTTGGAGTTCTTTTTGTTGTATAACAAATGCCCCCTAAAGTATGAGATTAGAGGTAGCGACGATGGCCAAAATACTTTACTAAAACTTTAATTTTCTGTCAAAATTTAGAGAGAGAGAAGCTTCGAGCGGTAAGGAAAATCTGATACAACACATAGATATAAAACTACTAATAGCATGTCCTGAGTTGGGCATTCCCATGCTCAGTAGCTATGTCAGAGTAATTTTCTCCAAAGAGATATAACAATGTTGGTCATTGATAAGCATAATGCGGATCCAGTGTCATAATAGAATCATCCTGAAATAACTGTCTCCAAAAAACAATATCTGCAGCTTGGAAGAGGAAACAAGGTTGAATGATGCAAGCCTCTATCCAAGGTCTTGATTTCTGCTTCACCGAACAGCATAGATCAATACATGTGAAAATATGCGTTGACGTTGAACATGCAAAAAATCATCTGATTACCAGTCAATAATGAACACCATTAACAGATGTGAGGAAGGCCACCAATAATGGTGATGGTCTCCAAGATGCACAGTACAAACTAGCGAATGTGAAAGATGTCTTTTTCGTCGAACACCCATAGAATCGCTTAACCAGGAGCCAATAATGAGAACCCCTCATCAAACACAAGGTAACTTGCCACTAATGTCTGGAAGTACCAAGGCACTAAATGTGTTTCTAGGTTATCTTCCTAGATAGAGTGTTGAAGTCAATAGGAAGAAACCTGTTGAAAGGTAGGCAATGTTGTGTCCTACATCAATCGACACGAAACGAGACAAGAATGATTTTTTTTTGGAGTAATATTTTGAGCATTTGGGTCTACACAATGGAGGGAATGATGAAAGGATATGTTTGATCGGTTGATGGAGGAAATAAATAGGTAACCCTTGAACAATAGAAGGCATGACAACGGTTTTAACCAGTAAGATCTAGACTTATGAACACTACAGAGTGTTAGGATACAGAGATGCAATTACATCAGGGTATTATGCTTCAACTCATAGGATGGTAGGGTTTATATTGAGAGGCCATCAAAAGGAAGGTTTATCTAAGGGAGTTCAATGTTCAAGGGAATGACTACTGCCAAACCACGCTTTCTAATACGGAATGCAGTTGTATTGTCCACTTTCCCCCTTTCATTAATTTAATGAGTCCAAATGGGTAAACTCATCGATCTTTTCATGTTTAAAGATTTTGAAAAGGATCAAAAAAAGAACAGCTCTTTGCCCTATCTGATTAGTTTAATGAGTCCAAACAGGCAAACTCGTCGATTTTTTCATGTTTTAAGAGTCTAAAAAGTATCGTAAAAAGAATGACTCTACATCTTGTCTATGTAATTTAAAGAGTCTAAACTAGACAACTCAGTGGTCTTTTCATATTTAGAGATTCTGAAAAGATCATAAAGTGCAACTCCATGGTGGTGCCTTTGTCATAGTTGTTAACTGGGTGTGACAAAAGGTTAATAGTATACCCGGATCAGTTACTTTTATGTTAATTAATCTATTCAACCCGGATAAGCAGAAACCTTTTTTCAATAGATGTTGACCTCATTTTGTTATGAGTATGAGGTGACAGACTAAACTCGTTTTTCATCGTGAATTTTTAATGAGTCACATGACGACAAACTCAATACCTTCATCAAAGTTTTTAATGAGTCAGATGAAGAAAACTCAAGGTATGTTTTTTAGTTTAGTAAGCAAGAAAAAGTGGGAAAAGAATGACGCATCCCTTCTTCATAGTTTTAATGAGCTCGAAGGAGGGGAAAAACTCGGGGATTTTTCTATTCAAGAGCGAGAAACGGTCCCAAAAAAGAAAGTGCTCTTACTGCTGCCGTATATGTTTAACGAGCCCGGTAACAAAAACTTGGGAATTTTTAGTTTAACGAGCAAGAAAAGTACATAAAAGAATGCTCGGGTCATCTTTATCAAGTTTAATGAGAAGAAAGACAAAGCTCGAGATTTCTTCAGTTTAAAGAGCGAGAAAAAAACGCCAAAAAAGAATGCTCCTTTGGTATTTTTATGTTAATCAGCTGAAAAAAGTTCAAAAAAGAGTTGCTCAGAGCATCGTTGTATGGATTTAATGAGTGCAACAATGAAAACTTGAAGATGTTTCTACTTTTTAAAGAGCAATAAAATATCACCAAAATTTCTCTATAAGGAAATGCTTTGAGCTTTCACATGCATCATTTTCACTATTTTGAATTTTGTGAGAGCATTCTGGAGCTAAAGAGGAGCAGATTTTCCGTGGACCATTACAAGAGATCTAGGTGACCATTTGACAGGCAATCAGTCCCAGGTGAAAGCTAAAACCTTGCTCTATGCATTACTTGACCTTTCTTGACAGTTTTAAGGGTGGAATTTTGCAGATTTGAGGTGTGCTAAAGTCCTATTTGTGCAATAACACCCTCCAAATGGCCAATAGGGAGCGTTAATGCTCTGTACGAGCCACTTGATGGCGTTAATCCTCCCTATGTCGCACTCGGGGTAGTTTTAGAGATAAAGGGCTCAGTGAAAACCCTCATGCATGGATTCCTTGAGTGTTTTTGCCCCATTTTAACTGTTTTTAAGGTTATTTTGTGCAGGTTTCAGGCCAAAATGACACACCTATGGAGAGAACGGGCCCATGATAATGAGGAATTGCTGATGCAAAACAATCCAACATGCATACTTGCGTTGCGTTGTTGTGGTTTACTAAAGTATGCAAAGATGGAGCTGATGAAAGGGTAGGAGAATTTACTGAGATGGATTATCCAACGCTAGGATGAACACGAGCAAGTGTTTGGGATTGGAGATCATGTTCTAGCTATTGACCGGGATGACATATATTTTTTGACTAGTTTGTCGTGCCATGGGGCACAGGAAAACCTCACCATTGGCAGGCTAGATCCACGATCTACCTCAGAGCTGGTGCAATCTTACTGCATACCTAAGAGTGGACTAGTCAGCAACAGAGTCCTCATAGAGAGGATAAGATCCCGGTCTATGAGGGAAGTTTTATAGTTGATTGTGTGGTTGGTGGGGTCAAAGAGTCCCACATTGTGACAAAGGCCCAACTGTTGCTTGCAGTTAACTGTGTCCAGCCATAGATGTTCAATTGGTGTGAAGTAGTGCTTCGCCAGTTGAAGGCAGAATTAACAGCATGCAAGACCCGTACCCAATGCAGTTTTCGGTACGGTACTATCATAGTCTCATTTTTCCTTGAGAGAGTACCTGTCATGTGCCCAAGGATGAGCTTAGGTCCCCTTGATCCGAGGGAGCCAAGGTAGGGTCGCAGGTCATCACTTGATCCTCGCACGGGAGCAAGACCGATCTGGCATTTCCTCGAAAAAGGATTTCTTCCAGTGGCTTCGTAGCCAAATTGTGATTATTGATGACTATGCTTATGAAGGCATGGACTTTACCAGCGACCTGGACTTGATGCTACCGCCCGGGACCAACTGGGGTCCTCAAGGTGAGAATAATTTTTTACAGTAAATTAAGTATTTTTTAGCTTTTGAATGTTTATGTAATGTTTTTATAGGCGAAATAAGTATTGACATGAAACTTTTATGCTTAACACAGATGTGGTGTCATTATGACCTGCAGGCAAACCTTGCCACATGCGACGAGGAGGCCAACTACTTGTTGGAGGGGGTGATGCTGACAGTCTCTGTGAGGTTCTAAGGAACCTAGAGGGTTTAAATATGGGTGTCACCCGCCTTCCTATGAGGGATATTCCCACTCATATGCAGCGGCACACAATTGGTGTACCTGAGCAATTTCTTGTTCCTATTTGGAGGGTAGCTAGAGCGGTTTTAGCATTTCAAGAGTAATAGGCTCTTTTTAGCAAGTGTTTTGGCGTAGCCAAATGGGTTTTTGTAGTTGGGATTTTGAGCCATTTTGTACTTAAAACTTCCAAGTTTTGGAATATTTTGATGTAAAAGACTGGTATTTTGGTGGTGTAAATGTGTTTTTAAATTTTTTTTGTAAGAAATTTTTAACTTAGTAAATGTTTTAATTTTCATGCATGCTTCTATAAAGAATGAGACAAATGCTAATCTAATACATAGTTAGCTAACGAATTATCAATTGTATTTAATTCTCGAGGTACATGTTCATATGTAATTATTTCAAATCGACGTTCCAGGAATCACACCCTTAGATAATGACGTAACAAGGTTGGATTACAAACGTGATAATGGTTTGTTAATTGCATAACGACTAGCTTGGAATCTAACCTGACCACCAGATTGGGTATTCTCCTTGATGACGCTTCCGTGAGAAGTGAAATGATGGACATGTACTCAACAATATTGTTGGTGGTGGTAGCAAGAAAGACCCCCCTAGAGAAAAATAGTTCTGACTCGGGTGTGTAGATGACCTAAGCATCTAATGCAATGTGTTTTGTGTGATGACTGGCACCATCCGCGTATCCTACGTATGCTAAGGGTAACGACGACATCTGCATTGCGAGAAGAATGCATGAGACAAGTACTCCACTAAATAACAAAACAATCCAATCACGCCAAAAAAGGTAAGCAAAACTTATGAATACATAAAATTACAAAGCACATGCCTAGTGAAATACTAGGCATAATACTTTTTTAGATAGAACCCATATCTAGGCTCATTGAGTGAGACTCCTTCTCGGTCCTGCAGTTCATATGCCTCCGTGGGGAGGACTTTCTTTATGACATAGGGACCTAGCCAAATGGGTTGAAGTGTGCATGCCTCCAAGAGGTTATCTTTTGGATGATAGAGCGACATGAGGTCGCCCTCTTGGAAAGAACAAAACCTAACCTCTTTTGCAAATTGGGATTGTACCCGCTGCTTGTGAGCCTCGAGTGCCAAATCAGCATCTCAGTGGGTTTTATCCAGTTGTTTAAGGTATAGTAGGTGTTCTTCTTTAGCTGTAGGGTCGGGCATGGTTTCAACAGTTATTTCCAAGGAAGGGATCTGACACTCAATGGGTTTCTAATCATCGTAAAACTGGATCTCATGCGCAACAATAGATGGATTAATGTCAAGCATTTCCTTGTGAGACCCATGGAATACACTGTGGAATTCCTTATATAGGTAGGTGGAGCTCGTAATTTCCTCTGAATTGCAATCTGCGCATATCTGGATGGTTTCCACGATGCCTGTCATGACCGAAATATCTATGGGCAATGATTTGAAAGTGTTTCCCATGTTTCCTTCCGCATCCAAAGTTTGGATGATCGCATAAGGTGAGGAAACAATTTTTGGTATGTCAGGGGACAGGATTTGAAGAGGCATCATGTCCGAATCAGATATCAGGACACGATGGTGCCAATCCTCCCAATGTTGCTCTCTAAGGCTCATGATTTCTCAAACGACTTCATCCATAGGTAGGAGTTGATTAAATGGATCTAGAGGAGGAGCGGTTATGGGAAGGGTGGTAGTACCATCGGCAATAACCAACATGACCAGAGATGTGGATGCGGATTGAATGGCTTGGTAGGCCGATTTAGCTGGTGATAGCAGCATCTGGTCTCTGAATGTGTCAAGGTCTGAAGAATTCAATAGGATCCATGGATCGGTCAGTTCATGAGGAATAGATGAAAGCATGTTGACCGATTGTGAAACCTTGGGTGGCTGGAGAGGAAAACAACCCATGAGGGAAGAAGCCTTCAGTAGACTGGTACTTAAATTGCCATAGCAGTCAGTTCCACCTCCTACTAGGGGTACAGAGCCACTTGGTAATGGTGAATAATCAGGGGTGCATAAAGACAACTGATCTACTGTAATAACCTTTCCATCCAATGGAAATAGGATGATACGAAAGATAGTATATACGACGTCCCTCATGGCATATGTCCAACTGTGATCCAACAAGAGATTATAGTCGAGTTTTTTGTCTATGACTTCTATGTCCACCGTTATGGTTTTCCCATACAAAGTGATAGGAAAACTAGCTAGGTATCCTTTTGGGATAAAGGTGTGGTCGTCGAAGGCTTTAAGGGAGTTCGACGGTGGGGATAGGGTTGGAGAACCCAGAGCGAGCCAACATGAAGCCAACATGATGCAGGTAGAAGCACCTTCGTCGATGAAAACTTTGTGTATACCTTTACCTTTCGAAGTGATATGCATCTAGAATGCAAGCTGGTGAGAAAGGAGAGGTTTACACTTGTCCATGTCGAAAATAGCAAGCATGGAATCCATTGGGTCAATACCTCCAATAGCTGAAAGAAAAGCTTTCCATTGTGTTTGGCATGTTTGTAATACTTCGAGTGCCGACAAAGCCAATGACACTTGTGCCAAATCCTCTACAATGTTGTAGTGTTGGGTGGAACATGCAGATGCATTGTGTGTTTTGCGTCAAAATGCCCCTTTTGGGGGTCGAATTACAAAGTCCTCAACCGGCCTTTCGATATGCAAATCATTGGGCAACGGTGGGTTTTGACGTGAGGATGGTTCTACTGCAGGAGTGACAGGAGCTCCATAAGATTTGGCTCTTGTGGCGAGTTCTACCATTTCAAATGTGTAAACGGTAGAAGATCCTTCACTAGCTAAAGGATGTTGCGAACCATTGTTTCCCCCTTGTGGGGGTTGCAGTTGGTTTGCAATAAGATTTTGCTGCTATTGAGTGAGGAAAGGATTTCGAAGGATAGCGGGTGCCTTACCAGAATACCTTTTGGCAATGTATTCTGTGCATTCTAGAAGCCTTGGACAACGCCAAGTCGTGCGGTCTTCAGCACAGAGTTTGCATGGATATCTGGTGGGTTTATCCTTTTTCTCATCAGTAGGCATAATGGCCTTCTATTTTGGGTTGTGCTGCTTGGTTGACTGCTCTTCAGAAGGAGCGGTCTTTTTCTTATTCTTCTTATTCTTTCCACTGGATTTTTGTGTAGATTGCAGAGAGTTTATCGCAATGGCAGGAAGAGTAGTCATATTGGTAGAGGGGTCCACTTCCATCTTTGCAATGGAACCACTGATTTGTTTTATAGTTGCCCCATAGGTTGCACTGACAATCCTGTCGGCGTGCACTTCGGGGTGCTAAGTGGCAGAAGCATTGGTAATCCGAGTGGATGTTGGTGACCACCCACCTATAACATTTGGACCCCCACAACTGTCTCTTTCAGTTTTTTTCAGTTTCCTAAATTGTAGCATAGTTTACTATTTTTTAGCATTTTTTCGGGTTCTGAACTTTCGAAGCCATTTTGAGGCCCTAAACGATGTTTTTTGCGAAATCTGGGGGCAACATGGGTCCATGCACAGATGTTGCCCTTCCTAAAGTGGTAATTCTTGGATAAGATCTTTCTAATGAGCTATCGTACACGTCAAATGGAGATCGTATGCCAAAGTTACGACCCTGGGAAATTGATGTACCAATTTACCCAAACGGGGCCCACAATTTGGTGTTTCATCTTCTAGGGTTAGGTTTTGGGATGTGAAGGGTTTTCCAT
>APFE030191864.1:134239-160731 GCA_000404065.3 Pinus taeda
CATTCATTAGGCAGATGATCTGATGGTAGAACTTATGTTTAGTTTAGGGTTTTTTTCCCTAGAAGGAAACCCCTCTCTTTGTATGAGGGAATTGTATTGAGTCTGTGTAATATATGTGTATTCTCTGAGCAAGAAGTAGAGAGGTGAGACTGTGAGAGAAAACAGAGGATATTACAGTGAATCTGTTGTAGGTTGTGTCTCTTCATGTTGCTGGATAATGGAAAGGAAGGACTGGCTGTTCGGGGTGGATGTAGCCCAAACTGGGTGAACCACGTATATCTATGTCTCTCTTGTTTTATGTGTTTTCTATGTTAATATTTCTGCAATTTTTTGTTATAATATATAATTTTATAACAAAAACCAAGGCAGGGTGACCTAAGACAACCCATCGAAGCCGTAAGAAAAGAACAACACCACGAAGCAAAAGAAGGACACAAGAAAGTGGTGTGAGTTCCACAAGAGTCCCACTCATAACACAAGTGACTGTCGAACCAAGCAGTCACTGGTGGCTGAGTTAAAGGCTTCCGAATCAGATGCATGTTCCAACCCTAAGCTAGAACCTAACAAGGGGAATGGTAAAGGGAAGTAGATCATTGATGCGGATCCCAGCGCCACTGTTGCCACTGCCAAGATCTAGAAAAATGAGCTCGAAGATCCTAAGGAGGGGGAACGTCTTTTCCACTCACAGATGTTGGTGAAGGGTTCACCGCTGCAATTCATTGTTGATAGTGGTAGCCAAAAGAACCTCATTTCAACAGAGGTCATGAAGCAGTTGGGCCTACGGACTACACCACACCTGCAGTCGTACAGTATCGAGTGGCTTCATGAAGGATGAGATCTCAAATTCCATCAGTAGTGTCGCCTTTCCTACAGCATCAAGCCCTTCATAGATGAGGTATTGTGTGATGTTACACCTCTGGATGTTTGCGATGTACTATTAGGCCAGCCATACTTGTGGAGGCGACATGCTGCGTATGAGTCAAGGCCTTGCATTGTCATTATTTCTTTGGATAATTCAGTATACAGGATACTGGAGGTAGCCCCACTTACTGCCACCTCTTTGATCACTACCAAGAAAGGCAACAAGCTCATCTCACAAACTAGGAAATTTATTTTATGTCTGGTTCACTCCCAAAATAAGGCGAATATCATTGCTACATCCATGACCCCCGCAAAGGGTTCCTCCATGCAGCAACAACAGCAAAGGGATACGGTCATGAAAAAACACAGGAAAAACTTCTCCTCACCTACAGGGGTACCACACAAGTTTCAGGTGGGAGGAAAAGTTTGGTTACATTTGCAGAGAGAACGGCTTACCAGAACCCATCAAAAACTCAGACCACTCCGACATGGTCCTTACACCAGTACCAAGGCTATGGGAAACATATCTTTGAAGCACAAAATTCCTCCATTCCTTCACTTGCACCGAGTGTTCAATGTGGACCATCGTCGACCATGCTTCCCACCATTTCTAGACACATCAAAGATTGCAGAACAACTCACCAGAGACCCAACTCAGTAGAAGCTTCCTCATCTCGGGGAGGAACTCAACGCAATGGGGACCATTGCTTCCTAAGGGGGAGGAATGATCCAGGTGGATATTGGTGGCCACCCACCTATCCCATTTGGACCCCCATAGATGTCTCTTTCAGTTTTTTTCAGATTCCTAAATTGTAGCGCATTTTACTAATTTTAGCAGTTTTTCAGGTCCTAAACTTCCGGAGCCGTTTTGAGGCCCTAAACGACATTTTTTGGGAAATATAGGGGCAACATGGATCCATGGACAAATGTTTCCCTTCCCGAAGTGGTGGTTCTTGGATAAGATCTTTATAACGAGCTATCGTACATGTTAAACGAAGATCGTATGCCAAAGTTATGACCCTGGGAAATTGATGTACCAATTTACCCAAACGGGGCCCACAATTTGGCGTTTCATCTTTTAGGGTTAGGTTTTGGGATGTGAAGGGTTTTCCATTGTTTCTCAACAATAAATAGGCCTTTGAGCCTCACTATAACACAGTTTAGAGGCATGTAGCCGCCACATCTCTTCTCAGAGATAAGCTACCATCGCCCTAGCTATTTATTTCCATTTTCTATTTGTAAGCATATCTCAGTATTTTACATTAATGAAATGAAGTATTATTTCCGCTGCATATCTGTGTTTATAGTTATCTCTGTAATTTTTTGCATTCCTATTTAAATCTAGATCAATTGGGGTTACGAGGAGCATTGGGGATTATGTCGTAAAGAGTTCTAGACTTTGAATATATTAGATCTAAGTGTTGGGAACAACATATGGATTGGTCTTTTGTGACTGCACCACCTAGAGTGACATCTCTAGCAATTCGTGGGAGTAAGCACTTACAAAACTAGTCTGTTAAGAGAAAGTATGGGATGGGAGCTTTGACTAACCACTACCTACATCTCCATTCATGAATATGATTGGAGATGTGGGTGGCGGTATCCTGACGAAATGAAGTGAGGAGCTCTATCCCAGTCTCATAACAAATAGGTAGCTAGAAGCGCTTTAGGAATTCCATCGCTAAAGCATCAAAGGTGTTTACTAATGCGCGTGGTAACTCAATATACCATTTCGATGTGTTTCTAGTGAGGGTGCAGGGAAAAAGATGTAACTGGACACTGTCGTCCACAATAGAGTTTGAAACACGCTAGAGATGGTAGGTGGTGATATGGGTGCTCGGATCCTCCCCTTGTTTTCCATCCAACTTTGGGATGTCGGTTGGTATCTTGTGCGGGATCGGCGGCCATTGTAAGTTGTGATAGATGGGGTCATTTGTCAGCTTGTATAAGTCGGGTATATCCAACGTTGCCAAGAAAGGTAGAGAGTTAGGTGCCCCCAACTCGGACCATGGTGATGACGGATGAATTGAGGAGCTTTGTGCTCCTCCCATCCTTTGGTTCCCCATAGTGTACATGGGTTGCGTGGCGTAGTAGTTGCTTTGAGGTATGGTGCTGTAGAGTGGATTTCCATGAGGATATTGATACTGCGGTATGAAATTGCCCCTAGTATAAGCGGTGCCCCCTTGACTCATTTGAGTATGTGAGTAGGGTGCCCCCATGGACTGGTTGGGAACCCCATGAGGATTCCCACCCAACACAGAACTAACCATTTGTCCTTGATTGAAAAAGGGAACGCTCATGTCAATTAGCGATCGACCATGCATGCCTGAGAAAGGAGGAGGAACTGTTACGTTCCCTACCGGCATGTGCATATTGGGAGGCCCCCCAGGTATATAAATCTGGGGGTTTGAACTATACATTGGCGATCGACCATATTGTTGGTAAATGAGAACCATGCCCATAGTGCCACATTGAGTGTTATAGGGAGCATTGTATGTGGCACTTGTCAAAGGTATGGAGTTTGGTACCATAGGTGTGGAACTTGGCAACTGCTGGGTTCGACTCATAGAGGGTGTCATGTGAGTGGTTGTACCTGGGACAAACGGGATAACGAGATTCGCCATTACCAATGTTGTGATGACTGTCGACTGGGGAAGTGGTAAAGGACCAAAACTGTCCCTAAAGTTCCACAACCTGTGAGTCGTCGACTGGATAGATGGAAATGTTCCAACTACCGAAGAAGGAAGTACAGGTACATGGGAGCCAAGATAGGTTCCAATGGATTCGTGACTGGAGGGTTAAAGGGAGGAAGAAATCCTTTGGTAAAGAAATCCTCCGGCAAACTTGAATTTTCGGTTGTCCAAACATATCCCATGTGAGATCTAGGAGACTGATCCCCCGAAGATGAGGAATCTAGTTCAGTGGAACTCGGTGGATCTTCCACAATGAGTGGAGGAAGTCCTAACAATCGTTTAGAGTGATGACGAGGGCCGGATATATCCACGGTGACTGTTAATTTTTATCAATAAATTTTATCGTGATATTCTTTAAAGTCTCAAAGTGATAGCACTCAGGTACCTACAAATATATATAAAAAATACACTAAATGGATCAATCAACAAACAGAGGGAAATTACCTTGTCTGGAAAGCACCAATCACAGGAGATGAAACCTAGTATCTCAATGAATAACAGAGAAGGATGGCCAGATGTAGAGTTACGGTTACTCTAGAGCTTCACCCGAACCTCAAATTGAGGGGCCAAATACTCTCGTGAAGATACCTCAGAACACAGACACTACCAAGGGGACATAGTCGTAGACAACATGCTATGTGGGCAGGATACTTGAGTCCCTGACTCAGTTCTGAAATCCCTAAAGGGACCCCTAATACATGGAATGCCCAAAGGATTTGTAAGAGAACGCGGGCTACCTTCAATTACAGTCTAATGTTGTCTCGTATAACGCTCTGGTTTTACTGGAGTGGTCCCGGGAGTATGAGTGCAGAAGGAATTGTTCGCTCGTTAATGACACTAGTTTTGGTTTTCGACCTTGGGCAGTTCACTCACATGCTTATCCCAAGATCCTAGCCTAGCTAATGTTGGTTTGCTCAAAAGAGTAATTGATTGATTTTAATGTAAATTTTATGTGTACTTGATTATTGTCTTTAGTAGGGGTGTTGACGTATCAAATATGGTGAGACTCTTGACTCAACAAATCATGCAAAAACAATGCTCTGAATTTTTTTCTTCATTTTGATGCAAACAAGTTGTATTCTACATATTCATAGTTTCGTCTGTGCATCTATAGTCTTTCAAAAAAAAAAATTAAGAGAGAAAAACCAAACCTTTTTCCTAAAAATAAAATTCTACGACACCAATTTTGCTGACATAATACAGTTACGGATCTTATTTCAGCCCATGAGAATATTTTCCATCTCTTTTGGTCCACAAATACTACTGAAAATCAGGGTAATGGGATACTGACGCTCTGTAACAGTGGCTACGAAGAGTTAGTAGGCCCATTAACGCTCCTTGTACACAGGCACATTACTTTATAAAGCTCTATGTAGCCTGCTAACCTGCGTTAGTGTGGGAAATCTATCAAAAATAGGGTTTCCAAGATCAGTTTCTGAGATGAATGTATACTAGTAAGATGCAGCAAGATATTTGATGGATCAGAAAAATATTGTTGAAGAAAAGGGAGCTCTTAGAAGGACTAGAGAATCGAGAAGAGTCTGGGTAAATCGGGAACTAGATGTATAGTCCCCATTGGAGTCACCAATTCTGCTATGGGGTAAAATGCACGGTGTATGGAGAATGAAAACTACCCTCAAAGGCCTTCCCGAGACCATTGATAGACTGTAAGATTATTTGTATAAGCTACCAATTTATACACATGTTCATATATGAATATCAGTTAACAAAGTATGAAAAGAGGATTACCTTAAGTCTCCTTCTCGATTTGTTTGGAGATCACAATGTAGCCAAGAAGAACTCCCTCAAAGCCGGCTCCAAATCATTTCTTGCACAAAGGAAAGGCAAACACAATCACTACATACAACCTCGAAAACCAATATATTAATACATAATGAACATCTATTAGAATACAACTAAACTACTCATCTAAACAAGTATCGAATGAACAACTCAATGAATAATGTTGCCGATACTATGCAATAGGGAAAACAACTGTAGTTCTGTATTAATAATAGAAGAGTGATTACAACCATCCATTATATTTTTCTTCCTTTTCCCCTTCCGCTTCCCTCTCTCTCTCTCTCTTCTAGCTCACTTCTTCAAATATGAGACGATTCCCAATAGCTTAGTAGGCTATCCTTTCAAATGCTCTGACCACTTTCACAATGACCTTCTCACTGCTTATGTAGAAATTGAGTTAGGGTTGCGAAGCTCCTCATAGAGTTCATTAGGTAAAAAGTAATTAACTTGCCCTGCTTTTTAGCTCTTTCTCATTTGCCTCCTTTTTCAGATTGGAATTTCTCCAAATAGATTTATTTTTGGATGTTTCCTCGCTTTTGTTGAGAAAATTTAGGGACAAATAGCTAGATATTTATGAATCAATTCATTGGTTTGACCCTTGGAACTTCCCTTAGTTTCACTCACGTTGCCCTTGGTCTAACAACTTGAGTTAGTAGGGTCACTAACACACCTTTACGCTTGGTAACAAGCTTTATAAAGCATGTTTTCAATGTGCAACCAATGTTTGTGTGGAGTCAAGGCTTGTAATTGTGCTCTTTCCTTCAGTCATGTTGTCTTTCACCTCTGAGTTGATGAGGAGGTCATTTTGTTGTATAACAAATGTCCCCTAAAGTATGAGATCAGAGGCAGAGACGATGGCTGAAATACTTTACTAAAACTTTAATTTTCTATCAAAATTTAGAGAGAGAGAAACTTCGGATGCAAGGAAAACCTGATACAACACATATATGTAAAATTGATAAAATCATGTCCTGAGTCGGGCATTCCCATGCTCAGTAGCTATGTCAAAGTAATTTTCTCCAAAGAGATATAACAATTTTGGCCACTGATAAGCACAATGTGGATCCAGTGTCATAATAGAATCATCCTAAAACTGTTGTCTCCAAAAAACAATATCCGCAGCTTAGGAGAGGAAAAAAGGCTGAATGATGCAAGCCTCTACCCAAGGTCTTGATTTTTGCTTCACCGAACAACATTGATCGATACATGTCAAAATATGTGTTGATGTCGAACATGCACGAAATCATCTGAGACCATTAATAGACACGAGGAAGGCCACCGATAATGGTGATGGTCTCCAATATGCATAGTACAAAGTAGTGAGTGTGAAAGATTTCTTTGTCAACGAACACCCATAGAATTGCTTAAACTAAGAGCCAATAATGAGAACCCCTGATCAAACACAAGGTAACCTGCCACTAACGTCTACAAGTACCAAGGCACTAAATGTGTTTTTGGGTTATCTTCCTCTATAAAGTGTTGAAGTCGATAGGAAGAAACCTGTCGAAAGGTAGGAAATGATGTATCCTACATCAATCGACACAAAAAGGGACAAGAATGATTTTGTTTTTTGAAGGATCTTTTGAGCATTTGGGTCTACACAACAGAGGGCATGATGAAAGGATGTGTTTGATCGGTTGATGGAGGAAACAAATGGGTAACCCTTGAACAATAGAAGGCATGACGACGGTTTTAACTATACAGCTCTAGACTCATGAACACTACAGAGTGTTAGGATACAGAGAAGCAATTACATTAGGGTATATAAGCTAAAACTCATAGGATGGTAGGGTTCATATTGAGAGGCCATCAAAAGGAAGGTTTATCTGAGGGAGAGCCATGTTCAAGGGAACCACTACTGCTAAACCACGCTTTCTAATACAGAATATAGTTGTATTGTCCACATTCCAGGGTCGGATTAATTTAATGAGTCCAAACAGGTAAACTCATCAATCTTTTCATGTTTAAAGAGTCTGAAAAGGATCGAAAAAAGAACGACTCTTTGCCCTATCTGATTAGTTTAATGAGTCAAGACAGGCAAACTTGTCGATTTTTTCATGTTTTAAGAGTTTGAAAAGTATCGAAAAAACAACGACTCTATATCTTGTCTGTGTAATTTAAAGAGCCATACTAGTTAACTCAGTGGCATTTTCATATTTAGAGAGTCTAAAAAGATCGTAAAGTGCAACTCCATGATGGTCCCTTTGTCATAGTTGTTAACCGGGTGCGACAAAAGATTAATAGTATACCCAGATCAATTACTTTTCTATTAATTAATCTTTTGAACCCGGATAAATAGAAACCTATTTTCAATAGATGTCGACCTCATTTTGTTACGAGTATGAAGTGACGGACTGAACTTGTTTTTCGTCATCAATTTTTAATGATTCACATGACGACAAACTCAATACCTTCATCACAATTTTTAATGAGTTAGATGAAGAAAACTCAAGGTATCCTTTTCAGTTTAGTGAGCGAGAAAAAGAGGGAAAAGAACGGTTCATCCCTTCTTCATAGTTTTAACAAGCTCGAAGGAGGGGAAAAACTCGGGGATTTTTTTATTTAAGAGAAAGAAACGGTCCCCAAAAAGAAAGTGCTCTTGCTGCTACCATATATTTTTAAGGAGCCTGGTAACAAAAACTCTGGATTTTTTAGTTTAACGAGCGAGAAAAGTACCTAAAAGAATGCATGGGTCATCTTTATCAAGTTTAGCAAGAAGAAAGACAAAGCTCAGGATTTTTTCAGTTTAAAGAGTGAGAAAGAAGCGCCTAAAAAGAATGCTCCCTTGGTCTTTTTCTGTTAATGAGCTGAAAAAAGATCAAAAAAGAGTTGCTTAGAGCATCGTTATATGGATTTAATGAGTGCAATGATGAAAACTCGGAGAAGTTTTTATTTTTTAAGGAGCAATAAAATATCACAAAAAGTTCTCTATTTTTCATTGTAGTAGTTTAACAAGCCCAAAGAAGGAGACTTGAGGTTTTTTGGATTAACGAGTAAGAAAAATACCATAAAACGAACGCTCGATCTTCTTCATGGTAGTTTAATGAGTCTGAATAAGGAGACTCAAGGATTTTTTGGATTAACGAGCAAGAAAAATACCCTAAAAAGAATGCTCGAACTTCCTTGGTCTTATGCTTGACAATAGAAGGGTCTATGCCATGCATTTCCTCATAAGACCAAGGGAAAACATCGCAGAAGTCCCTAAATGAGTAGGTGAAGCTCACAATTTCCTCAAGATTGTGATTGGCTCCAATATGTATGGCTTCCACGGTGCCTGTCTTAATAGAAATATTAATGAGCAATGTTTTTGAAACCTTGTCCATGTTGCCTTCCACCTCCAAAGTCTGGAGGATCGTATAGGGTGAGGAAACGATTTCTGGTATGTCAGGGGACAATATTTGAAGAGGCATCATGTCGGAATCAGATTTCGAAACACGATGGTGCCAATCCTCCCAATGTTGCTCTCCAAAACTCATGATTTCTCGAACGGCTTCGTCCGTAGGTAGGAGTTGATTGAATGGATCTAAAGGAGGAGTGGTTATGGGAAGGGCAGTGGTACCTTCAGCAGTAACCAACATGACCAGAGATGTGGATGCGGATTGAATGGCTTGGTAGGCTGATTTAGCTGGTGATAGCAGCATCTGGTCTCTGAATGTGTTAAGCTCTGAAGGAGCTGATAGGATCCATGGATCGGTCTGTTCATGAGGAATAGATGAAAGCATGTTGACCGATTGTGAAACCTTGGGTGACTGAAGAGGAAAACAACCCATGAGGGAAGAAGCCTTCAGTAGACTGGTACTTAAATTGCCATAGCAATTAGTTCCACCTCCTACCAGGGGTACAGAGCCACTTGGTAATGGTGAATAGTCAGGGGTGCATAAAGACAATTGATCTACTGTAATAACCTTTCCATCCAATGGAAATAGGATGATATGAAAGATAGTATATACGACGGCCCTCATGGCATATGTCCAACTGTGACCCAACAAGAGATTATAGTTAGGTTTTTGTCTATGACCTCTATGTCCACCATTACGGTTTTTCGATACAAAGTGATGGGAAAAATAGCTAGGTATCCTTTTGGGATAAAGGTGTGGTCGTCGAAAGCTTTAAGGGAGTTCGACGGTGGGGATAGGGTTGTAGAACCCAGGGCGAGCCAACATGAAGCCGACATGACGTAGGTAGAAGCACCTTCGTCAATGACAGTTCTGTGAATACCTTTACCTTTCAAAGTGATATGCATCTAGAAAGCAAGTTGGTGATAAAGGGGAGGTTTACACTTGTCCATGTTGAAAATAACAAGCATGGAATCTGTTGGGTCAATACCTCCAATAGCCGAAAGCAAACCTTTCCATTGTGTTGGGCATATTTGTAATACTTCGATTGCCGACATAGCTGACAACTCTTGCGCCAAATACTCTACAATGTTGTAATGTTGGGCGGAACTTGTAGATATATTGTGCATTGTGCGTCGAAGTGCCCCTTTTGGAGGTCGAATTACAAGGTCCTCAACCGGCCTTTCGATATGCAAATCGTTGGGCGGCGGTGGGTTTTGACTTGAGGATGGTTCTACTACAAGAATGACAAGAGCTCCATAAGATTTGGCTCTTGTGGCAAGTTCTACCATTTCAAATGTGTACCAATATTGATGTAAGAGTCAGGAACACCACCTACTATGGGTACAAAGCTGCTTGGTAATGGTGAATAATCAAGCGTGCAGAAAGACAACTGATCTACTATAACTACCTTTCCATCTAATGGGAATTTGATGATGTGAAAGACGGTAGATACTATGGTTGCCATGGAATATGTCCAACTGCAACCCAGCAAGAGATTATAGTTGAGTTTTGTGTCTACGAATTTATGTCCACCATTACCATTTTCCCATACAAAGTGATGGGGTAGCTGGCTAGGTATCCTTTTGGGATGAAAGTGTGGCCATCGAAAGCTTTCAGGGAGTTCGACGGCGGGGTTAGGGTTGGAGAACCCAGGGTGAGCCAACATGAAGCTGACATGATGTAGGTAGAATCACCTTCGTCGATGACAATTCTGTGTATACCTTTGCCTTTTGAAGTTATATGCACTTGGAGTGCAAGCTGGTGGGAAAGGGGAGGTTTACACTTGTCCATGTCAAAAATAGCAAGCATGGAATCCATTGGGTCAATACCCCCAATAGCCGAAAGCAAAGCTTTCCATTGTGTTGGGAATGTTTGTAATACTTCGAGCGCCAACATAGCTGACAGCGCTTGTGCCAAATCCTCTACAATGTTGTAGTGTTGGGAAAAACATGCAGATGTATTGTGCATTGTGTGTCGAAGTGCTCCTTTTGGGGTTCAAATTAAAAGGTACTCAACTGGCCTTTCCATATGCAAATCTTTGGACGGCGGTGGGTTTTGACCTGAGGATGGTTCTGCTACAGGAGCGACAGGAGCTCCATGAGATTTGGCTCTTGTGGCGAGTTCTACTGTTTCAAATATGTAAATGGTAGAAGATCCTTCACCAGGTGAAGGATGTTGTGAACCATCGTTGCACCCTTGCAGGAGTTGTAGTTGGTTTGTAATAAGATTTTTCTACTGTTGAGTGGGGAAAGGATTTCTAAGGATAGTGGGTACCTTACCAGAATCCTTTTGGCAAGCTATTCTGTACATTCCTGAAGCCGCAGACAACGCCAAGTCATGTGGTCTTCAGCACAAAGTTTGCATGGATATCTAGTGGGTTTATCCTTTTCCTCGTCAGTAGGCGCAGCAACCTTCTATTTTGAGTTGGGTTGCTTGGTTGACTGCTCTTCAGAAGTAACCATCTTTTTCTTATTCTTCTTGTTCTTGCCACCAGATTTTTGTGTAGAGTGCACAGAGTTTATCGCAGTGGTAGGAAGAGCATTCATGTTGGTAGAGGGGTCCACTGCCATCTTGGCAATGGAACCATTGAGTTGTTTTACAGCGGCCCCAGACGTTGTGCTGACAATCCCATCGGTGGGCACTCCGGGGTGCTGAGTGCCAGAAGTATTGGGGTTACTAGGAGCATTGGGGATTATGTTGTAAAGAGGGCCATAATATGAATATATCAGATCTAAGTGTTGGGCATGACGTATGGATTGGTATTATGTGACCACACCACCTAGAGCGACATCTCTAGCGATCTATGGGAGTAAGGACTTACAGAACCAGTCCGTTAAGAGAAAGTCTGGGATGGGAGCTTTAACTAACCTCTGCCTACGTCTCCATTCATCAATATGATCGGAGATGTGGGTGGCAGTATCCTGACGAAATGAAGTGAGGAGCTCTATCCCAGTCTCATAGTGGATAGGTAGCTAGAAGTGCTTTAGGAATTCCATCGCTAAAGCATCAAAGGTATTTACTGACACACGTGGTAACTCAATAGACCATTTCACTGCGTTGCCAGTGAGGGTGCGGGGAAAAAGACGTAACCGGACACTATCATCCACCATAGAGTTTAGAACACACTAGAGATGGTAGGGGGTGATATGGGCGCCCAGATCCTCCCCTTGTTTTCCATCGAACTTCGGGATGTCCATTGGTATCTTATGTGGGATCGACGGCCATTGTAAGTTGTGATAGATGGGGTCGTTTGTCAGAATGTATAAGTCAGGTATATCCAACGTTTCCAAGAAAGGAAAAGAGTTAGGGGACCTTGACCCGGACCATGGTGATGACGGATGACTTGAGGAGCTTTGCGCTCCTCCCATCATTTGGTTCCCCATAGTGTACATGGGTTGTGTGGTGTAGCAGTTTCTTTGTGATATGGTGCTATAGAGTGGATTTCCATGAGGACTTTGATACTGCGGTATGAAATTGCCCTCAGTATAAGTGGTGTCCCCTTGAATCATTTGAATATGTGAGTAGGGTGACCCCATGGACTAGTTGGGAATCCCTTAAGGATTCCCACCCGACACGGAACTAACCATTTGTCCTTGATTGACAGAGGGAACTCTCATGTCAATTAGCGACTAACCACGCATGCCTGAGAATGGAGGGGGAACTGTTACGTTTCCTACCAGCATGTGCATGTTGGGAGCCCCCCCAAGTATATGAATATGCGGGTTTTAACTATACATTGGCATCCGACCATATTATTGGTAAATGAGAACCACACCCATAGTGCTGCATTGAGTGTTATAGGGAGCATTGTATGTGGCACTTGTCGAAGGTATGCATTTTTGCACCATTGGGGTGGAACGTGGCATCTGTTAGGTTCCACTCATAGAGGGTGTCATGTGAGTGGTTGTACTTGGGACAAATGAGATAGTGGGATTTGCCATTACCTATGTTGTGATGACTTTCGATTGTGGAAGTGTTAAAGGACCAAAAGTGTCCCTAAAGTTCCACAACCTGTGAGTCATCGAATGGATAGATGGAAATGTTCCAACTATTGAAGCAGGAAGTACAGGTACCACAGGATCCAAGACAAGTTCCAACGGATTCGTGAGCCAAGGGTTAAAGGGAGGAAGAAATCCTTTGGTAAAGAAATCCTCAGGCAAACTTGAATCATCAGTTGTCCAAACAGATCTCGTGTGAGATCTAGGAGATTGATCCCTCGAAGATGAGGAATCTAGTTTAGTGGAACTCAGCAGATCTTCCACAATGAGTGGAGGAAATCCTAACAATCGTCTAGAGTGATGATGAGGACCGAATGTAGCCAAGGTGACCGTTAATTTTTATCAATAACTTTTATCGTGATATTCTTTAAAGTCTCAAAATGATAGCACTCAAGTACCTAAAATATATATATATATAAAATACACTAAACGGATCAATCAGCAAACAGAGGGAAATTACCTCATCTGATAAGCTCCAATCACCAAAGATGACACCTAGTATCTCAATGAATAACAGAGAAGGATGGCCAGATGTATGGTCATGGTCACTCTAGAGCTTCACCCAAACCTCAGATTGAGGGGCCAAGTACTCTCGTCAAGGCAAACACCCTCCCAAAAACTAAAGATAGAGTAGATCCGTTTGTGTTAGGTACCAGGACAGCCCGTCCCAGTCACCTTGTGTAAGTTCGTATAAGTGTGGCCACTAGAGATACCTCAGATCATAGACACTACTGTAGGGGACATAGTCGTAGACAGCACGCTGTGTGGGTAGGATACCTGAGTCCCCGACTCAGTTTCGAAATCCCCAAAGGGACCCCCAATACACAGAATGCCCAAAGGATTTGGAAGAGAAGGCGGGCTACCTTCAATTACAGTATGATATTGTCTCTTATTTTGCTTTGCTTTTACTAGAGTGGTCTCGGTAGTATGAGTGTAGAAGGAATTTTTCACTCGTTATTGACACTAGTTTTGGTTTTTGACCTTGGGCGGTTCACTCACATGCTTATCCCAAGATCCTAGCCTAGCTAATGTTGGTTTGCTCAAAAGAGTAAATTATTGATTTTAATGTAAATTTTATGTGTACTTGATTATTGTCTTTGGTAGGGGTGTTGACGTATGAAATATGGTGAGACTCTTGACTCAATAAATCATGCAAAAACAATGCTCTAATTTTTTTTTTCAATTTGATGCATACAAGTTGCATTCTACATATTCATATTTTTTACATATTCATAGTTTCATCTATGCATTTATAGTCTTTCAACACATGCATAACCAAAAGATTATTTTCCAATATTTCCTAACAACTTCTAAAAACCAAAATGAAGCAGCTTACAACTAGTTAAATAGAAGGATAAATACAAATTGTCAGTCTTTCTTTCAAAAAAAATGTTTTTAAGAGAGAAAAACCAAAACTATTTTCCTAAAAATAAATTTCTAGGACACCAATTTTGTTGACATAACATAGTTACAGATCTTATTTCAGCCCATGAGAACATTTTCCATCCCTTTTGGTCCATAGATACTACTGAAAATCAAGGCAATGGGAGACTAATGCTTTGTAACAATGGCTACAGAGAGTTAGTAGGCCCACTAACGCTCCCTGGACACAAGAATAGTGCTTTATAAATCTCTATGTAGACTGCTAACCTGCATTAGTGTGGGAAATCTATCAAAAAGAGGGTTTCCAAGATCACTTTCTAAGATGAATGTATACTAGTAGGATGCAGCAAGATATTTGGTGGATCAGAAAAGGATTGCAGAAGAATAGGGAGCTCTTAGAAGGAAGAGAGAACTAAGAAGATTCTGGGTAAACCAGGAACTAGATGTATAGTCCCTAGTGGAGTTGCCAATTCTGCTATGGGGTAAAATGCATGGTGTATGGAGAATGAAAAATACCCTCAAAGGCCTTCCCGGGACCTTTGACAGACTGTAAGATTATCTGCAGAAGCTACCAGGTTATACACATGTTCATATATGAATATCACTTAAAAAAGTATGGATAGAGGATTACCTTAAGTCTCCTTCTAGATTTGTTTGGAGATCGCAATGCAGCCAAGAAGAACTCCCTCAAAGCCGGCTCCAAATGAATTCCTACACAAAGGAAAGGCAAACACAATCACCGGATACAACCTCAAAAACCAATATATGAATACACAATGAACATCTATTTGCATTCAACTAAATTACTCATCTAAACAAGTATCAAATGAACAACTCAATGAACAATGTTATTGACACTATGGAGTAGGGAAAACAACTACAGTTCTGTATTAATAATGAAAGAGTGATTACAACCATCCATTATATTAGTCTTCCTTTGCCCCTTCCACTTCTCTCTCTCTCTCTCTCTTCTAGCTCACTTCTTCAGATATGAGACAATTCTCAACAGCTTAGTAGGCTATCCTTCCAAATTCTCTGACCCCTTTCACAATGACCCTCTCACTGCTTATGTAGCAATCAAGTTAGGGTTGCCAAGCTCCTCACAGAGTTCATTAGGGGAAAAGCAATGAACTTGCCCTGCTTTTCAGCTCTTTCCCATTTGCCTCCTTTTTCAGATTGGAATTTCTCCAAATAGATTGATTTTTGGATGTTTCCTTGCTTTTCTTGAGCAAATTTAGGGACAAATATCTAGATATTTGTGAGTCAATTCATTGGTTTGACCCTTGGAACTTCCCTTAGTTTCACTATCACTGCCCCTGGTTTATCAACTTGAGTTAGTAGGGTTACTAACGCACCCTTATGCTTGGTAACAAGCTTTATAAAGCAGGTTTTTAGTGTGCAACTAGAGTTAGTGTGTAGTCAAGGCTCATAATTGTGGTCTTTGCTTCATTCATGCTGTCTTTCACCTCCGAGTTGATGAGGAGGTCATTTTGTTGTATAACCCAAAACACGGTACCGTTCTTACTACCAGTCATAGCATTTTACCCAATTCTGTTATGGGGTAAAATGCACGGTGTATGGAGAATGAAAACTACCCTCAAAGGTCTTCCTGAGACCTTTGACAGACTGTAAGATTATCTACAGAAGCTACCAAGTTATACACATGTTCATATATCAATATCAATTAACAAAGTACAGAAAGGGGATTACCTTAAGTCTCCTTCTAGATTTTCTTGGAGAGCACAATGTAGCAAAGAAGAACTCCCTCAAAGCTGGCTCCAAATCAATTCCTGCACAAAGGAAAGGAAAACACAATCACCACATACAACCTCGAAAACCAATATATGTGTTATCACTGAAAATATTTCAAAGGAAAAGGGTAAGGTAAGGGAGTTTTTGGCAATCAAATGTTTGGGTGATAAAGATCTCGGGTCAAAAGCAAGTTGTTTCAAATAATTCAGCAGTTTCGTAGCGCGCTACGAAACTGCTGTAGGTGATGATATTGTCCAAAGTCACAAAGTTTGGGTGGATACTATTGGCCTTAATCTTGATGTTATCAATATGTCATTTCAACCTGTGGTATCTCTGTTGGAAGGGCTTCCTAAGTAGCAAGGACCAGAAGAGCAAGATAGTAGATGGTTTGAACCGGTTCAATGGAATAACTTTTCACATGTCAGCAGTGCTCCTGTAGAGAACAGTGAAACACTCTAGTAGACCTTATGAGTGAAACAGTCCAATCTAAATTGACCAGTTTTGAATATGAGCGGGAATTTTCAAAAGTGAATGTTTACAAGGTATACACGACATCAGCTGAAGCTATTAAGATTCAACCAAGTCAAGACGGGTGGACATAATAGGCTTACGAATCTTATTTTAGATTTTTATCATAAAGTGAGTATATTTACCACACTTCAGGATATCTGGAACAGTTTGCAAGAATTTTGGCTTTCACACAGGTAAATGGTGGACAAAACATTCAAGACAATCTAAGTTTGGTATTGAAACTGTGATTTTCGGAACAACTCAGCGTTTTCGCAGCGCGCTACGAAACCCCTGTAGCAGCCTGTTTTAACAGAGAAAAACTGTTTTTACTAGTCAACTTACATAAGCTTTCCTGAGCAGCTGGGAACTCCATTTTGAAAACTGAAAGAGGTTTTTCTTCCTAACATACTGTACTACAAAAACCTCTTTCTGTTTATTCAAATTAATTCTGAAGTGGGAGGAATTTGTGGTTGAACTTGCGCTACAAAACTGTTGTAAGTGCAGTTTTTCACAAACAGACTTTTCCTATTTATCACCTGTTTTTCAAAGACTTATTTTGGGCGGTAGGAACAATGTTTCAAAAAACCGAGAGATTTTTTTGTTCAGCATGGACTGATTCAAAAAAACATCCTTCAGTTTCCTCAAATTCATTCTGATCTGGGAGAAACGGGTGACCAAAGTTGCACTACGAAACTGCGAAACTGTTGTAGGTGCTGTTTTATGAGAAAAATGAGCAGTTTAATGGTGAGGTCAGCAGATTTTTGAAGGAAACGCCTAAGAAACATAAAGGAGACCACATAAGGCTAGCAGAACATTCAGATAATGACAAGTGTGCATTTCTCCATAAAGGTGAATATTTTGTCTTAAGTTATAGCTTTAATAAAGGTACTTTATTACCGGTGGTTAGGGTTTGGTTGGAGATGCATACGAGGATTTGGGCTTATACACCTGTTCAATCAACAAGGCTTCCAGCATATTTGGGAATATGGTGATGCTCATCAATTTTGGGGTATTAAAGAGCTGGGAACATGTTGCTTAACTTTCGAAGGATAATGGGAGACAAGGACCGGAAAAATAGGGGTTTGTTCATATGGTCAATGAACCATCAGCACATTCAGCATCCAATGCTAACCTTGTTCCTTGCATCCTTATCTCAGCTATCACGGCCAAAACTAAAAGGAGACAGCTATCAAAGATCAAGAAAAGAATCATGTTACGAGGAGAATAGAATTAGAGTTTAAGTTTGATTAGGACTCTTTGTAATTACAGTTCAATGCTTAGTGGATTTAATGAGTCTGCTAAAATAGATAGGGGTAGTTAATGAAAGTCATCGAGCTCCCCTCATGCTGGAGGAGGAGGCTCAAAGTAATTAAGAATGTTTTTCTATATATAGATGAAACTCTGATGTAATGGGGGTTGGATGTTTATGCTAAAAAAAACAGAGTTTATATTGGCCTGTGTAAAAGACTTTTTACAGTAATAGAAAGACTACTTTTTCTTCTCAAGATTCATACTTTGTTAAAATGCTCAAGATGTATGTGGTTTTGTCTTATCCTTCATATTTTACAGCTCTATAGATATACAATCACTCTGAATTCACCTAGTGCTCAGACTTCCTGTGTATATTTATGAGTTGAGGTTCTTTTGAGAAATGTTTTGAGTGTTTAAACATTACATGCCTTGACTTCCATGAATTAGTAGATAGTTTACTGAAATGGTGTTTGACTCCATGAGCCCAATGGAAGAAATGTTATGTTGTATTTCCAACCATCATGTTTATT
This sequence comes from Pinus taeda, assembly GCA_000404065.3. NCBI lineage: Eukaryota > Viridiplantae > Streptophyta > Pinopsida > Pinales > Pinaceae > Pinus > Pinus taeda. The sequence continues at coordinate 152,359 of APFE030191864.1, forward strand.
TAAGTTCTCATTACAAGAGTTAGCCCTCTTAGTGTTTAAAGACAAATCAGTAGTTTATTTTGAGAGAGCCCTCTCAGGTTAGGGAGGCTAATCCTTAGCCAAGAGTCTAGTCTGAAATAGTTACATAGAGTCTAACTGATTAGCAGCCATCAGTACATGATTTTGTGATAACATTTTGGTGCGTCTGTCGGGAGTCTGAAGATTATTCATTCCCGAAAATAAGAGGCTGAACTTTTGAAGGTAGCAGGAGCTCAGAAGATTTTTCGAGGCTGCAAATCTACCTTGGCGACTCCATTGTTGAAGAATTTGAAATTCATAGATTCATGGTGATTCCACTGGAATTATGAAGGACCCAGATGCTACCATTCTTATTTCAAGGTATGCATGCATAAATTTTTCAGGAATTCATGGTTTCCGAAATCGTTTTCCCAAGGATGCATATTTTCTAAGGAATGGTCTGAAATTCAGTGGAGAAGATTTGAGTTTAACTGTGAAGCATATATTAGATTTCTGTGATTTTACAGAGCTTCTTAGAGTTAAACATGAGGATGTTTGCATTATGTTATTTTATGATTCATTTCAAGGGAAATGTAAACGGTGGATTGAAAGCTTTCCTGCCAAATCCATTAAGTTATTTGAAGACTTTTGGTATATGTTTTTGGAGGAATGGATGGATAGATCAGATGTGGTGGCAAACTCTCCTTCAGTTCAAGGTTTCAAACAATGGAATGATCATCATACTAATGATGAAATAGATGAAAATTTTTCTCTGTTCTTGTCTTCTTATCTAAAAACATTTGACTGCAAGACAGAGGATAAGATGAAATTTTTGGATGAATTTGCTAAAGACATTGAGAAAGATATTGAAGATTTAGAAGGTCAAATTCAATCATATAGTCTTCATGGTCATGATCATTCTTTTCAAAAGATTTCTATGGCAGCACATAAGGAGAGGGTGTTGCTTCCTTTCTCTTTTACAATTGAGGAAGAGTTCACTGATGTTGAAGATCAGTTTGTACAGCCAGAAAGTTACATGAATCATCAAGCTGATCATGTATTATGGGATCCTATAGCTGAATACATGGAAGAGTTTTACTCTCCAGTGTTTCAGCTTTTCTATGAAAATCAGAAGCCATTTCAGTGGCAGTGGTCATCACAATATCATAGTGATTCTGAACTCCGATGCAGTCAAAGAAATCAAACATTAGATAAGACAAATGATTGGCTACATTGGAAATTTCACATTGATTGAGCTAAAGGAAGTTTGAAATTGATAGGGTAGGTAGGTAGGAATATGCAAATAAGCTCAAGGTTGACTGAGCATTTTTGTTTCTAGTAGATATAGACTTCTCTCTTCTACAGTGATCATCAAGTTCATGCCCGAGGTGAAGACCCAAGAAGCTTAAAGAGGATGCTTGTCAAATAAATTTCCATTTACAATAATGGATAAGGCACTGGACCTGCGAGTTCTTAGTGTACCACAAGGGCACACTATCCCAAGTGGAGCCACTGTTATCGCTGAAAATATTTCAAAGGAAAAGGGTAAGGTAAGGGAGTTTTTGGCAATCAAATGTTTGGGTGATAAAGATCTCGGGTCAAAAGCAAGTTGTTTCAAATAATTCAGCAGTTTCGTAGCGCGCTACGAAACTGTTGTAGGTGATGATATTGTCCAAAGTCACAAAGTTTGGGTGGATACTATTAGCCTTAATCCTGATGTTATCAATATGTCATTTTTCAACCTGTGGTATCTCTGTTGGAAGGGCTTCCTAAGTAGCAAGGACCAGAAGAGCAAGATAGTAGATGGTTTGAACCTTTTCATGGAAGAACTTTTCACATGTCAGCAGTGCTCTTGTAGAGAACAGTGAAACACTCTAGTAGACCTTATGAGTGAAACAGTCCAATCTAAATTGACCAGTTTTGAATATGAGCGAGAATTTTCAAAAGTGAATGTTTACAAGGTATGCACGACATCAGCTGAAGCTATTAAGATTCAACCAGGTCAAGGCAGGTGGACATAATAAGCTTACGAATCTTATTTTAGATTTTTATCATAAAGTGAGTATATTTACCACACTTCAGGATATCTGGAACAGTTTGCAAGAATTTTGGCTTTCACACAGGTAAATGGTGGACAAAACATTCAAGACAGTCGAAGTTTGGTATTGAAACTGTGATTTTCGGAACAACTCAGCGTTTTCGCAGCGCGCTACGAAACCCCTGTAGCAGCCTGTTTTAACAGAGAAAAACTGTTTTTACTAGTCAACTTACAGAAGCTTTCCTGAGCAGCTGAGAACTCCATTTTGAAAAATGAAAGAGCTTTTTCTTCCTAACATGCTGCAATACAAAAAACTCTTTCCGTTTATTCAAATTCATTCTGAGGTGGGAGGAATTTGTGGTTGAACTTGCGCTACAAAACTGCTGTAAGTGCAGTTTTTCACAAACAGACTTTTCCTGTTTATCACCTGTTTTTCAAAGACTTATTTTGGGCGGTAGGAACAATGTTTCAAAAAACTGAGAGAGGTTTTTGTTCAGCATGGACTGATTCAAAAAAACCTCCTTCAGTTTCCTCAAATTCATTCTGAGCTGGGAGAAACGGGTGACCAAAGTTGCACTACGAAACTGCGAAACTGCTGTAGGTGCTGTTTTATGAGAAAAATGAGCAGTTTAATGGTGAGGTCAGCAGATTTTTGAAGGAAACGCCTAAGAAACATAAAGGAGACCACATAAGGCTAGCAGAACCATTCAGATAATGACAAGTGTGCATTCTCCATAAAGGTGAAATATTTTGTCTTAAGTTATAGCTTTAATAAAGGTACTTTATTACCGGTGGTTAGGGTTTGGTTGGAGATGCATACGAGGATTTGGGCTTATACACCTGTTCAATCAACAAGGCTTCCAGCATATTTGGGAATATGGTGATGCTCATCAATTTTGGGGTATCTAACAACTTGAGTTAGTAGGGTCACTAACACACCCTTAGGCTTGGTAACAAGCTTTATAAAGCAGGTTTTCAGTGTGCAACCAGCGTTAGTGTCAAGTCCAGGCTTGTAATTGTGGTCTTTGCTTTAGTCATGCTATCTTTCACCTCTGAGTTGACGAGGAGGTCATTTTGTTGTATAACAGGTGACCCTTAAAGTATGAGATCAAAGGCAAAGACGATGGCTGAAATACCTTTCTAAAACTATAATTTGTCTTGTCAGAATGCGAGAGAGAGAAGCTTCGTGCGGCAAGGAAAACCTTAAACAACACATATATATAAAATTGCTAAAATCATGTCCTGCCTCGGGCAGTCCCGTGCTCTGTAGCTATCTCAGAGTAATTTCCTCCAAAGAGATATAAAAATACTAGTTGTCAATAAGCACAATGCAAATCTAGTGTCATAATAGAACCATCCTGAAACAAATGTCTCCTAAAAACAATATCCATAGCTTGGGAGAGGAAACAAGGTTGAATGATGCAAGCCTCTACCCAAGGTCTTGATTTCCGCTTCACCAAACAGCATAGATCGATACATGTGAAAATATGTGTTGATGTGGAACATGCATGAAATCATCTGATTACCAATCAATAATTGAGACCATTAACAGACGCGAGGAATGCCACCGATAATGGTTATTGTCTCCAAGACACACAGTACAAACTAGCGAGTGTGAAAGATGTCTTTGTCATCGAACACATGTAGAATCGCTTAACCAGGAGCCAACAATGAGAACCCCTGATCAAACACAACGTAACCTGCCACCAATGTCTACAAGTACCAAGGCACTGAATGTGTTTCTGGGTTATCTTCCTAGATAGAGTGTTGAAGTCGATAGGAAGAAACCTGTCGAAAGGTAGGAAATGATGTATCCTACATCAATCGACACGAAATGAGACAAGAATGATTTTGTTTTTTAAGGAATCTTTTGAGCATTTGGGTCTAAACAATGGAGGGCATGATGAAAGGATATGTTTGATCGGTTGATGGAGGAAACAAATGGGTAACCGTTGAACAATAGAAGGCATAACAACAGTTTTAATCAGGAAGTGCTAGACTCATGAACATTACAAAGTGTTAGGATACAGAGATGCAATTACATCAGGGTATATAAGCTAAAACTCATAGGATGGTAAGGTTCACATTGAGAGGCCATCAAAAGGAAGGTTTATCTAATGGAGTTCCATGTTCAAGGGAACAACTGCTGCCAAACCACACTTTGTAATATGGAATACAATTGTATTATCCACTTTCCCCGTCTGATTAATTTAATGAGTCCAAATGAGTAAACTCATCGATCTTTTCATTGTTGGTTTTCAAGCCTCTGTGGAAGTTTTTTGTAGCTTCATGTTCCGGATTATCCACAGTTTCATTTTTAAAGAGACTGAAAAGGATGGTAAAAAGAGTGACTCTTTTCCCTATCTGATTAGTTTAATGAGTCCAGACAGGCAAACTGATCTATTTTTTCATGTTTTAAGAGTCTGAAAAGCATCATAAAAAGAACGACTATATATCTTGTCTATGTAATTTAAAGAGTCCAGACTAGACAACTCATTGGTCTTTTCATATTTAGAGAGTCTGAAAAGATCGTGAAGTGCAACTCCATGGTGGTCCCTTTGTCATAGTTGTTAACTGAGTGCAACAAAAGGTTAATAGTATACCCGGATTAGTTACTTTTCCATTAGTTAATCTATTGAACCCAGATAAAGAGAAACCTTTTTTCTATAGATGTCGACCTCATTTTGTTACAAGTACGAGGCGACGGACAAAACTTGTTTTTCTTCGTGAATTTTTAATGAGTCACACGATGAAAAACTCAATACCTTCATCAAAATTTTAATGAGTCAGATGAAGAAAACTCATGGTATCTTTTTCAATTTAGTGAGAGAGAAAAAGAGGGAAAAGAATGGCTCATCCCTTCTTCATAGTTTTAATGAGCTCAAAGGAGGGGAAAAACTCTGGGATTTTTCGATTTAAGAGTGATAAATGGTCCCAAAAAAGAAATTTCTCTTGCTGTTGCCGTATATTTTTAACGAGCCTAGTATAAAAAAATCAGGATTTTTCAGTTTAAAGAGCGAGAAAAGTACCTAAAAGAATTCTCAGGTCATCTTTATCAAGTTTAACGAGCAGAAAGACAAAGCTCGGATTTTTTCAGTTTAAAGAGCGAGAAAAAAGTGCCTAAAAAGAATGCTCCTTTGGTCTTTTTCTGTTAATGAGTTGAAAAAAGATCAAAAAAGAGTTACTCAGAGCATCGTTATATGGATTGAATGAGCACAACCATGAAAACTAGGAGATGTTTCTATTTTTTAAAGAGCAATAAAATATCACCAAAGTGCTCTATTCTTCATTGTAGTAGTTTAATGAGCCCAAAGAAGGAGACTCGAGGTTTTCCGGATTAACGAGCAAGAAAAATACCATAGAAATAATGCTTGATCTTCTTCATGGTAGTTTAATGAGCCTAAAGAAGGAGACTTAAGGATTTTTTGGATTAACGAGCAAGAAAACTACCCTAAAAAGAATGCTCAAACTTCCTTGATCTCATGCTTGACAATAGAAGGTTCTATGCCATGCATTTCCTCATAAGACCAAGGGAAAACATCACGGAAATCCCTAAACATGTAGGTGAAGCTCACAATTTCCTCAAGATTTTGATTGGCTCCAATTTGTATGGCTTCCACGACACCTATCTTGACAAAAATATCGACGAGTGATGTTTTTTAAACATTTCCCATGTTTCTTTCTGCCTCCAAAGTCTGGAGGATCGTATAGGGTGAGGAAATGTTTCCTGGTATGTCAGGGGACAGGATTTGAAGAGGCATCGTGTTCGAATCAGATATCGAAACACAATGGTGCCAATCCTCTCAATGTTGCTCTCCAAAACTCATGATTTCTCGAACGGCTTCATCCATAGGTAGGAGTTGATTGAATGGATCTAAAGGAGGAGCGGTTATGGGAAGGGCAATGGTGCCGTTGGCAGTAACCAACATGACCGAAGATGTGGATGTAGATTGAATGGCTTGGTAGGCTGATTCAGCTCGTGACAGCAACATCTAGTCTCCAAATGTGTCAAGATCTGAAGGAGCCGATAGGATTCATGGATCGATCAGTTCATGAGGAATAGATGAAAGCATGTTGATCGATTGTGAAACCTTGGGTGGTTGAAGAGGAAAACAACCCATGAGGGAAGAAGCCTTCAGTAGATTGGTACTTAAACTGACATAGTTGTCAGTTCCACCTCCTACTAGGGGTACGAAGCCACTTGGTAATGGTGAATAATCAGGGGTGCATAAAGACAACTGATCTACTATAATAACCTTTCCATCCAATGGAAATAGGATGACACAAAAGATAGTAGATACGAGGGCCGTCATGGCATATGTCCAACTGCGACCTAGAAAGAGTTTATAGTCGAGTTTTTTGTCTAGGACTTATATGTCCACCGTTATGGTTTTCCCATACAAAGTGATGGGAAAAATGGCTAGGTATCCTTTTGGGATAAAGGTGTGGCCGTCGAAATATTTAAGGGAGTTCGACGATAGGAATAGGGTTGAAGAACCTAGGGCAAGCCAACATGAAGCTGACATGATGCAGGTAGAAGCACCTTCGTCGATGACAATTCTATATATACCTTTACCTTTTGAAGTGATATGCACCTGGAATGCAAGCTAGTGAGAAAGGGGAGGTTTACACTTGCCCATGTCGAAAATAGCAAGCATGGAATCCATTGGGTTAATACCTCCAATAGCCGAAAGCAAAGCTTTCCGTTGTGTTGGCATGTTTGTAATACTTTGAGTGTCGACATAGCTGACGGCGCTTGTGCCAAATCCTATACAATGTTGTAGTGTTGGGTGGCACGTGCAGATGTATTGTGCATTGTGAGTCAAAAGGTCCCTTTTGGGGGTTAAATTACAAGGTCCTCAACTAGCCTTTCGATATGAAAATCATTGGGTGGCAGTGGGTTTTGTCCTGAGGATGGTTCTGCTGCAGGAGCGACAGGAGCTCCATAAGATTTGGCTCTTGTGGTGAGTCCTACCTTTTCAAATGTGTAAACGGTAAAAGATCCTTCACCAACCAAAGGATGTTGCAAACCATCGTTGCCCTCTTACAGGAGTTGCGTTTGGCTTGCAATAATATTTTACTACTGTTGAGTGGGAAAAGGATTTATAAGGAAAATGGGTGCCTTACCAGAATCCCTTTTGGCAAGGTATTCTATGCATTCCTGAAGTTGTGGACAACACCAAGTTGTGTGGTCTTCAGCACAGAGTTTGCATGGATATCTGGTGGGTTTATCCTTTTCCTCATCAGTAGGTGCAATGACCTTCTGTTTTGGGTTGGGCTGCTGGTTGAATGCTCTTCAGAAGGAGCGGTCTTTTTCTTATTCTTCTTGTTCTTACCACCGAATTTTTGTGTAGACTACACAGAGTTTATCGCAGTGGCAGGAAGAGCAGTCGTATTGGTAGAGGGGTCCACTGCCATCTTGGCAATGGAACCACTAAGTTTTTTTACAGCGGCCCCAAAGGTTGCGCCGACAATCCCATCAGCATGCACTCCGAGGTGCTGAGTGGCGAAAGTATTGGGGTTACCAGGAGCATTGGGGATTATGTCGTAAAGAGTGACAGACTTTGAATATATTAGATCTAAGTGTTGCGCACGTCATATGGATTGGTCTTCTGTGACCGCACCACCTAAAGTGACATCTCTAGTGATTTGTGGGAGTAAGGACTTATAGAACTAGTTTGTTAAGAGAAAGTCTAACCTCCGCCTATGTCTCCATTCATGAATATGATCGGAGATGTGGGTGGCGTTATCCTGACAAAATGAAGTGAGGAGCTCTGTCCCAGTCTCATAGTGGATATATAGTTGGAAGTGCTTTAGGAATTCCATTACTAAAGTGTCAAAGGTGTTTACTGACACGCGTGGTAACTCAAAATACCATTTTGCTGTGTTGCCAATGAGGGTGAGGGGAAAAGACATAACTGGACACTATCATCCACCATAGAGTTTGAAACACACCAGAGATGGTAGGTGGTGATATGGGTGACCGGATCCTCCCCTTGTTTTCCATCAAACTTTGGGATGTCTGTTGGTATCTTATGCAGGATCGGCGACCATTGTAAGTTGTGATAGATGGGGTCATTTGTCAACTTGTATAAGTCAGGTATATCCAACATTGCCAAGAAAGGCAAAGATTTAGGTGCCCCTGACTTGGACCATGTTGATGATGGATGGCTTGAATAGCTTTACACTCCTCCCATCGTTTGGTTCCCCATAGTGTACATGGGTTGTGTGGTGTAGCAGTTGCTTTGAGGTATGGTGCTGTAGAGTGGATTTCCATGAGGATTTTGATACTGGGGTATGAAATTGCTCTCAGTATAAGTGGTGCCCCTTTGACTCAT